>VUQG01002713.1:14586-54173 GCA_015106755.1 Etia nguti
TCAAAGGAAATGGTTCCATACAGATGTTTTCTCAATTAACCATTTTGTAATTTTCCACATGATGCAAGAACTTAAAGTTCTCTTGCTCATCTGCCAAGATAAAGATGTGTTATACACAAAATTTTAAAAAAAGATGACATACATCAAATAACACATTTTACCATGCACCAATCTATTTAAAGAACCAAGCCTTGGAAAAAGCATGTCAGAATGGTCACTCTTGACCTTGTCAGTGAGTATCAGCTTGACATTCAGCAGCTAGTCCATCTGGTCTGGGAGAGAACAACCGAAAAAGGCACACCAGAACAGAGAAGGCACCAGGAAAAAAAAAAGAAAAAAACTCACACACACTGTGGCTCTTCTCAGACATGTAAAGAATGCCGTCCAACTGGAAACATCCACACTAACAGGATGCGATTTCCATGACTGGGCTAACCAGTATAACAAACAAGATTCCAATAACGGGTGTAACCAGTTAACTTAGCAAAAAGAGCTGAACTCAGTCACTCATAATAAACAAACAAGGGAGGGTTCACCAGGCCGTGGCCTACATGTGATTTCACTTGTGTCATCTCCCTGTTGGTCCTAACGGCTATTGTGCATAGTTGAGTCATATTGGCTTGCGTCTCAGTTGGCCACCTCTCCCTCCCCTCCCATCTAGCTTCTAGCAACAATTACGAGGGGTTATTGTGAATAATTTTATGCAGAATGGGAAGCACACTCCTTTGTTGACACATTACATTACAGAAGCAGCTGCCTGTCTTTATCCCCGATGTGAGTGGGCTCATAATGGAGAAGGGGAAACTGATGTTTCATACCAACAAAAAAAATGACATAAGCAACCATTTATTGTGCTTGATTTGAAGAGCACTGAAAGCCTTTAGTTACGGCTTTGCTCAGGTTTCACAATGACAACACTGTAAAATGAGCTACAGTACAACGAAGGGGTCCTCAGCCGAAATGCAAGCTCGCTGACAAACACACGGTGGTGTCTAAACTTAAAAAAGGCACTAGCTCTTATGGTCAAAAGATATCATCTTTAATTCTCTATCGCTACTGCTACAGTGAAACAGAACTGCCTGGACGAGACTGGGAACTACTCAAAGATTTATACAAGCTAAGAATGATGCCACTTGCCCGAAAAGCTTGTGAAGAACAATATTGCATACAAATGTGCACCTACCAAAGCCAAGTTTAAAAAAAAAAAAAAGTGTAAAGTGTAAAGACAGATTTTGGAAGGGACAAAAGCAAATCAATACGGAAACATCAATTTCTAGCCACAGATGTAATATAGTAAATTTCCTGTATTAGGTTTGTTTATGTTCAATTCATCTGCCTGTCTTTGTCATGAAATGTGAGATACAGTACAAAGATCCATTTGGTAATAGGTCAGTCCTTTCTCATGTGTTATTTTTCTCCAATTGGTCAGCTGATTTGATGGCGTCTGGACTGCTCACAGCACCGTGCAGCCACTTCTCTTCTTGCGCTTGCGGACCTGCAGCGCTGCTCTTGTGGCCATCTCAAACACCTCCCGCACACCATCCTTTGTCTTGGCAGAACACTCCAAGTAGCCAAAAGCGCTGATCCTACCAGCCATGTCTCTGCCTTCTTCTGTCTTCACTGGCTCCTGCAGGGTTAGATCAGACACCTTTAGGGACTGAATTAAAGTGCTGAGAAAAGAAGGAGAGCTCAGTTTACTTTCCAGGGAAAATCATGATATCACTGAGGAGATCCTTGATTTTTTTTTCCCCTTTTAAAGTGAAATTAGAGCACTAACAATCAGTCAAAAATAAGTAATTACATAAGCATAATCAATACAAAATTATTGATGTCACTGTACTTAGAACATGAATTATTTTTCATGCAAAAAAGGCTTATTAAATGAGAAGCTTTACTGCTTTTTTGTCATATATATGACAGTAAACTGAGTATTTCTGCACATGAACTGCTGATAAAACAAAATCATTTTATACACTAAGATACTGACCATTGCCAGCTGCAGTCTAAACACCCCCTCACCACCATAATACTTATTAACAATAGAATAAGCACAGTTTGATGTGCCTCTCACCGCCCTTTTGGCATGACTCATTTACCAAACCGAGATCTTGGAATCAAGGGCTCAAGTTTATGGCTTTATGTCTAAGCTATTTATCGCATATCTTACAAAAATCAAACCAATGTCTGTTTTACTATGTAAGATTCAAACTCTTGAACTGATGACTGATGTCTTGATTTCTACAGACAGGAAAAGCTCATCTACAGATTCCACTGTGAAAAGGTAAACCTGAAATGTTATTCAGTCTTTCACTTTGCTTTTCCCCTTTTAGTAACAGAAAACAAAACATTTTGCTTTTTTTTGACATATCATTTATAATACCAGTATTTTTTGATCAGCAAATTTAAATCTTTTACATCTTATGAAATCAGTTTCATAGAGACACATGCTTTAACTTGTTATTGACGCTGACATTTCTGACATTGTGATTTTCTGTATTTCAATTCTTCTATTATTATTGCTTTCTACTCTAAATTATTGCATGCCAATCCTAGAAGAGGGATTCTTCCTCCTGCTGTCTTCTCCCAATTTTGCTTTTTTAAAGCCATCTGATAGAAAGTGTCCAATTACATAATATCTTCTTTGCAGTACAAACGCTGTGTTTTGTGATAAGCGTTCATACTAGGTGACAAATTAAACCAGCTTCCCTGAATCATATTTCATGGTCTGACTGTACAGCCATCTGAGCCTTCTGCTTTTCACATACTGTCCTGGATTAGAACATTTCTGTCCTGTCATAGTTCTGATGTGGTCGAAAAATATTAAGAAAAGTCCCGTCACTGTCAGTAAGCTGTGAGATTGATGCTGCAGTTAATACACTGGTGGTGTAATGTCGTAAACATGTGGTTGAAACCCTGTACAATAATGAATTTTCCATTTCTACACACAGGCCTTCAGTGTTTCTATAAGCTGACAGTTCTTAAACAGAGTACGCTGGTGAAGCAGGAAAAGGAAGATTAATGTCATCAGTCATGCAGCTTCTTTAGAAATAAATGTGAGACTGCAAACATTCGCAGGATGGTAGTGCTATATGACCCTTTTCGATGTTTTTTTAAACCAGTACCTTAAGGGTCAATAACATAAGCCTAAATATGTCAGACAAAATCCTAACAAATAAAATGTTTCAAGGCACCCACTGCCTTTTGGTGCCTGAAATTTCAAGAGCTCTCTACCTGCATCAGATTAGCTCATTCCACTGTTCATTGACCTTCAGGGGCCTTTGTACCTGCTTCATCTTGGCTAGCTCTCTCCGTGTATGCTCATCGTTCCTCAGGTCCTTCTTGTTCCCCACCAGGATGATGGGAACATTGGGACAGAAGTGCTTCACCTCAGGCGTCCACTTCTCAGGGATATTTTCTGTCCCAGGAAAGACAAGAAGTGAGTTGAAATACTCAGTATAGGGGGGAGAACTATAAAAAGAGGACAAGCAGTGCAGAGTCACAGTGCAGAACGCTTCTCATGATGGATTGCTCTGCAACCTCCTTGAGGCAAAGATGTTTTTAGCTGCATTAATCCCACTTTCCATCAAGTATATTAGGGTATTTTACAAGGACCCTCCCTGGCTCGCTTATTTGACCTAGGTTTGGTTATGTAAGATAGAGCAATATGTTCATGAAAGATCATTTTAATGGGATATAAGTTACATTATTCATCATTTGTAATATGACATTTTAAAACAAAATACTCTACATTATTCTTTCCTCACCTAAACTGTCTGGGCTGTCAATGGAGAAGCACATCAGGATGACATCTGTATCGGGGTAAGAGAGAGGTCTCAACCTGTCGTAGTCTTCCTGGCCTGCAGTATCCCACAATGCCAACTCCACCTGGAAAAAAACCAACAAAAAAAAACACAGTTTTACTCCTTAACATAAACTAATCTTGTAAACAGTTAACATACCGTTGCCCACTAATGGAGATGAATACAACAGATAACCAGTCATGACATCACTTCTGGACAATGACGCAGAAATCCCGAGGCATGTGGAGCATCTGAGTAATCTTCCCGAAGGCTGGAGGTTTAAATATGGGGAACCAAACAATGCTGGAAGTATCTGACATAGTATCGCTTTTCCCTCTGGGCTACAACTACTTTCTTCACCGTAACTTGTGATCTGTTAGTTTTACCTGCGCTCCCTTCCTTGTTTGCAGTGAATTCATTTTTTTAATCACCACAGCAGCTCTGACCTAATCAGGGCTTCATACTGTAAGTCTGTTAGTTGTGTGAGTTGCGTAAGGCTGTCAGTGTTGTGGAAATGAACTTGGGGACTAGGCTCATCCCATCACACCACTGATTAATTCAATTAGGGAAGGTGAGAGATTAGCAACCATCAAACCGGTTAGCGTGTCTCCCTCTAAAGGCATCAACAGCCAAGCTTCACTTGAGTTTGCTCTTCAGCTGACTCATTGGATTCAATGGAAAAAGAAAAAAAAAAAGTATTTTCAAAGTTAAAATACCAGAACTTTGCTGAATGACAGATTTTAGTATGCCCACAGAAAGCACAAAAATCAGTTAACAGTCCCAAAATAGAGGTTTGCAGAGGCAGAAGGTGGGAGGTGGCCGAACACTGAGACTGCATGAGCAACCAGAGCGTTATGTTCCCACTGGACTAGTTGTAAGCTGCAGAGTTCAGGGAGGGAAAGAAAGAGGAAAAAGGCCGACCCCCCCTCAGTTATTTATGGAATGGGCTCAGTCCACTGACAATGAGAGTATCTTTGCCTCACGGGGTGGGGTTGAGGGGCTAAAAATTTGGGGCTGAACACAAATCTAATCCATCCAGTTGTGTAAGAGGCTAAATCTGATGGGATGGCCATCCCCCGTAGAGACACTCAAGGACTTGACACTAACATCTTTTCCAAAATGATCTCTTTCTAATCTGATGTCCATCATGGATCCCTAACTTTAAATTTCCTGTCCAGAACATGAGCGTTAACCCCCTGCCTACCTCCACCTAAGTGGAGCCAGGACAAGGACAGGAAGTGAGGAACATTTATCAGGCAGTAGCACGAGGAAGGTGATCCTGAGGGAAGGAATGGGATTGCCAAGAGACATCCCGGTTCCCTGTCTGAACAGGAAGCTGGGATGTAGAGTCATTTCCTGTTTTGCCAAGTGGCGTAGCGATGGTCGGCTCAAGAAAAAAAATAAAACGATTGGACATAACGAGCCTACTGCAGTTTCAACTCGACCCTCACCACCTTCCCATGACTCAGATTCAAGACGTCACACACACAAAAAACTGTAACTACAGAGGTTTGTTTTCTCTTGTTTAAGGCTGTGCATGCAGCTCTTGTCCAGGAGCAAAAACATACACACACACACACGTAAACAATGGTGTAGATGGCACATTATCTCTTGTCTTGGCTAATAAGCTCACTACTCTTTCAGAGTACCGCAATAAAAAAAAAATGAAGTGTTAATATATTATTTTTTTTGTAATTTGTGGATACCAAGATTATATTTACACCACAATAAAGAAAAATGTATCTTCTTAATTTTCAACTGGTGCCTGTGGCCTGTTTTAATTTAGTTTAATGTAGTCCTTCAGAAAGCTAGCTCCTGAAATATTATAAAATTCACTTCACACTTGCATTCTCAGCCACCAGTTGCATCATCATAATTAAAAGCCTACTTTGGTCAACTGCTTAAAAAACAAACAAACAAACAAAAAAACCCTCAAGTGTTTATGGTACGTCTGGCAACATTAGTGCAAACTGTGTGGTGTGAGACATGGGAAAGGTTGACGGTAGCAGCAGTAATTGAGGGGGATTGGGCTTTACTTACACTCTTATGTTCTTAAATCTATAATTAGCCAAACTAAATTTTAAGGATTTCTGTGTTCATGACCAGAGACATCATCACTTTAATCGAGTCAGTTTTAGTGTAAATAGCACAAACCTGTTTTCCATCAACCTCGATGTCAGCGATGTAGTTCTCGAACACAGTAGGGACATAGACTTCGGGAAACTGATCTTTACTGAAAACAATGAGAAGACATGTTTTCCCGCAAGCGCCGTCTCCAACAATCACCAGCTTCTTCCGAATGGCTGCCATTTCTGTTGGGAGAACAACAAGAAGTTCTTCAAAACTGAATTTTTTTTTCCATATGTCTGCCTGAAGTCAAACAACACATTAACCATCTCATCTATCTGTCGATTTTACATAGTCGTTATTTAAATTATTTGTAGTGATCATAAGATAAATCAAGAACACAGTGCTTTTTTTCCCTAATCAAGCAGTGTAGCTCCAAAGCAACCACTCTGACATTTCTGACAGACCGTACGGCATTACACCTCCGGGAAAGCTCTGATCTGCACACTGTCACGGCAAAGTGCAGTCACAGACCTTGAACCCCCAATGCCAAATCTAGACTACAAAGCCACGCGAACAGAAGAGATGGAGGATGAGACTGGAGTGAAGGAGAGGAATAAAAGACATGTTGAAACAAGCTAGGACATGAAGGGATGTGTTATCAGGCTCCGCATCCTCTGCTGGCTTGTAAGGAGGAGAAAAGTGTAAGAATATTAGAGTAGTTGATTAAGTGCTTGGTTGCATCCTAAAAAAGCCAAAACACTAAACACCTTTTGCTTCCATGTGTGTACTGTGCAGGCATCCCCCACGTAAATCAAAATCAATTAAAGCTTTAAATGTTACACCTATGCTTTAAGAAGCTTTTTGTGCACACAAACCATCAAGAAACATTATAAAGTATCCCCAGGTCAGAAGACTAGTTTAGCTGGTGTGTTTGGGGATGCATGAGGATGAGTTAGCATTGCAGCTGATGGATGAGCTGGAGCCCTGCTGCCTGGGAGCAGCTGTGCATATAGTCATTTGGCTCCTCACCTCATCCACCTTCTGCCAGACAGTCTTGACACTGATACTCTTCATGAGGGGCACCGACTTATCAGGGGAAATTCATCTTTCTGTGCTACAGGCAAAACTTCGAGTAGAGTCTGCCCCAACGCCCACTTTTAATCGCTGCTCAGATGCATGGCAACACCAGTGCTTTCAATAAGCAGCATCAAGCCATTTATCAGAAGTCACAATGAAACACAGACCGAGGTCATTAGATAAACTGTTGCTGGTTTCATATCGTATCATCAGGATGGCTTGTTAGACATGATTTATTTCATGCATAGCTGAGGGGGGGGATGCGCAAAATTAATCTTCTGAAATTTGAATACCTTTTAACAAGTCATTAAAAAAGTCATAAAAATAATAAGCTTGTTTAGCATCTCATCTGTTTAAAAAATACAAGAAAAATGAAAACGGGACACCACAGATTGCACAGATTTTACTACGGGAATAATTTGCAGACTGTTTGATAATACCCATGCCTAAAGTTAAAGCTATGGCAGGTTATCACTAGCAGTTAGTTAGCTGTGTTTGGAAATGTGGAGAAATAATTACAGTTTACAGTCAGAAGAGGGAGAAACTGCCAAAATTTCAGATCTGAGAATCTGAAACCAGGGATTTTAACCAAAACATAATCAAGCACAACTAATTATCTGAATGGGTTGTGGCTGCAGAAATATTTAGAAGTTAGAGAGTAAGGGTGACATGGTACTTCCAGGAAAAGCAAAGAAATTACAGGTCAAACAACACCCACTAAAATTAAGGCAATTTCAATGAAGGAAAAAAAGCTGACAGCTGTTTAACTGCCCATTCTGTGTTGTGGTAAACACCTGGGTTAAGAAACAGCACTATAGCGTGGAAATTTAATTGTATGCCACCATGTGTTGCTGATGGTAATTAGCCATGTGGAGCTACTGTCTATAATTGGTTTCAGCTTTTTTCCAAGTGGACACGAGTTGAAGCATAAGGTACCTAGAAAACCTCATATTGCCTCAACCTTTTGAGTAGATCCTCCATTGACCACTTTTGCCAGTAAACGTCACTATCAGCACTTAACCAGCTGACCTCGAAACAGACAACAGCTCATTTAAATACAGTCTGTGTAAGTATGTATAATTACTAAAATAAAATTACATGTAAATGGTTAAGAAATAAATAGGCTGAATCAGAAGTTTTGCTCTGGAAAGAGCAAAATGAAAAGGGTAAGTGAATGAATTACTTTCCAGCTCCATTACCATGCATATGAAAACTTGGCATAACCAGGAGGAAACTTTGGGCGTTTGGCGGTTGACAGTTTTATTAACAACTTGGTTACTTGTTTCTCGCTATGGAAATTGTGGTCATGGGTATGATCATATTTTCTGTCTTTTGTCCAAGGACCCACTCCTACACTTCCCACAAACCGTGTTGCAGCTGCAAAGCTTTTGTTAAGCTGCATCAAACACTCAAGTTTGAATTTAGGCTGCTCACTCCATTTACTCACTCCAGTTATTCTGCATGTTTAATATGCTCATGAAGAACAAAAAACAAAAAGAGCAAAGGCCTTGACAGCTATAAAAGAACAACAAAAAACAATGAGCTGCATTGAAGAGTGCCGGATACTTCTAAACAGACACCACACAGCATCTTTTGCTGTTCAGAGACTGCCAAATGGAGCAGAGATACTCTGAACGAGATGATGGGTTCAGAGCCAAACAAGTGGGAGACAACAGCACCGAGGCCTCTGTGAAACAAAACAACCCACTTCCTGTTCTGTGGAGCCTGGGAGGAGCTTTTTTGGCCGTAGTTCTGTTTGGACAGGCCTCGGCAGAGCCGGACCATGGCGGGAGCAGCCAGAGGGAATGCAACGCGTGCAAGCAAGCACACAGGTTCGCCTACACTCACATACATCCACATGTATACAGTTGCTCTTTTGAGCTGTACATTGAGTTCTTCCCATTGATATTAGCAGCCTGTGAGAGAACATCTTGACACGTTGACAAAAGGAAATTATGCGTGAAAATGTCCCACATAGTCACAAATGGTGCCAAATCCTCAGGCTGTCTATGACTGATGCTCTCAATTTAGGGACTAATGGATACTAATGACGGCAACTACTAAAGAGGCAGGTGGTTGCTAGTAGAAATCGATTTTGATCTATCCTCCAGATGACACCTGTTCATCATGATTCAGCATGGAAAAAACTTTAGCTCATCCTCTCCACGTTCATACTGAAGTCTCTTCTTACCCTGATTCAATTAAAACATGTTTGAGCATCGCTTACCACAACTAGTGTCTGCTAGTTGACTAGAAACCCCACTGGATGTAGGTGCAGTTGTTACTAAGAAATTAACACTCTTACTGAAAGCTGTGGAAAAGCCAAAATAAACTGGCATATATATCTTTGACTGTACACGATGTAACTCGAGGCATCTGAAGATGCACAGAAATATTACTGGAACAAGTCCATAAAAACTCAACTATCATGGTGGAGCTGGCTGAGGACTATCTGTTTTATTTACATCAAAGAAGCACGCTGCCTGAAAAAACAAACAAAACAGCACCGAAAGACACCAAAGCAACTTTAATTAACTGACCTTTGAGTCAAGATTGAGTTTCTTGGAAGAAAAGCCAACATTCATCTTTTATCTAGTGAGATGATCCTGAAATTTTTATTTTTCCTGTCAAAATGTCAAAGCAAGGCCGTGACCCTTTGAAAGAAAGGCAAGGTTGCATTCTGGGTAACCTCAAAAACAGCCTGTTCATTTGAAAAAGACCCTTCTAGTTATGAAGCTAGGGTGCCTGCAAAAATTCATTGTGACTGCACTTCACAGTGCAACATAATGTCTCCTACTGAGGCGCTCTGGTAGCCAATCCCATAAGTCCAAGGGATCATTTCAGGTGGAATAAGTTAAAAATAATCACAACCACGGTAATTTTCCACAGTTGCATTGCATTTTCTCATAGTGCTGCTGCTATTGTTTTGGGCTCTGAAATACCTTCATGTTCACAGATCTGTTACCAAATCTAGACTTCCTGGATTGTATTTTATGCCTCAGGGGCAACAAGCTGCCATTGAACCTTGTGTTGTTTTCATAAAGGGCCGAGTTCTGTTGAAACAATACAACTCCTGGTCGCAGACTGCATTGACAGCAGTTCAAACCGAGGAGTCCTTTTTCATATTATTTCACTGAAATGCAGGCCTGAAGAAAAAGATTGATTTCATTAAACTGCAAGAAAAATCTGAAAAGAATGAACAATATCCTGTCTATCAGGACTTTATAATATTTCTGCATTACACTGTGAGCCACGCTGTAAAGACAATGTTCTTGTTAACGTTTTATGTGGTCCCTGAAGGAAATCAGGAAAAAAAAAGCACTACTATAGGCTACATTTCATTTTTCAGAGTTCATCTCATGCTAAGACAAATCAGCCCAAAAGCAACCGAGGAAGAATTTCTCTTCAATTTCCACTCTTCTGTATGCACTTGGTGTCAAGAAATGTAGTGATCACTTTCCTGGTTAATAATAAAGAACAGCATAAAAATGACAATTATCTACATACACACAATTTACCAAGCAAACAAACACACGACAAAAGGTTTTCCTGTGAGGCCTGTGAATTGGCACAAAAAGATTGAAACCCACCGCTCTGAAGCAATACCTTACTATTTCCGTTGTGTAGCTAACATTTTTATGGTCTCTTATGTATTTGTTGCTGAGTTGTAGGTATTTCAAAAGGCCAGTCTAGTAGCAGGCACTGAAAATTAGATTAGGCTACAAATGCTATGCATTTAACAGTAATACTGTTAAGGGTAATAAGAGTGAACCGCTAACATTATACTTGTCTGTTAATGTGAAGGGATAGTAAGGACAGAATTACCTCAAGGCTGGAATTAAGGGAAAAACAGCTTATGCCACTCCGTCCAAAGGTAACAAAATCCACTTATTCTCCAAATCCTCCAACATGTAATAATATCTTGCTTGTTCATCCACAAAAAAAGAGAAAGTATCAAAGCATAAATAAGTATGATGAATATTTCACTTGCTAAGCTGTTCACAGATATTCAAGAGGTAAAAATGACCTAGATTTAGTTATCCAGTCAATGAACGGAAAATGATTCTAATAACTTATGTATTTTTTATTTTATCATTTCATCATGAAACAGGTGTTTAATACAAACCAAAATTCAACAAACACGAATAAATATTTTTAGCATTTTGTCCTTATGAAGGGGATAAACTGTAAAAAAAAAATGCTCTAAGACTTAAGTTGTAAGACTTGGTCCAAAGACAACCATTAAAAGGGAAAGCAAAGCACCATTACTCTGTACAACTATTTGAGCAATGCCCCGGGTTAATGAACACGCCACCTCAATCCTTCTCTAAGGAGGTTTCCTGAGGCTTAAGGGCCAACGGGAGTTATGCAACAAGCTGAGCAGAGTTACTGCAGAGTAGAGCGTGACCCTGACCGCTGAGGTAGAGCTGCCTCTCACTGCTCATGTGAGTTTGATATCAACAACAATGCTGAACATACACGAACATCCAGCTATTAACAAACATGTTGTTCCTGAGACTACAGCGATGATGACTTTTTGTTCTCATGTCCTGCAAACCTATAACAGGAAATGAGTCCCATCAGGATTGTTTTGTACATGTAACAAGCTCACAGGACTGCAACTTTTTCTTTGATACTGTGTGCCACAGTGAAAGAAAAAAAAAAAATCTGAGAAGAATAGAACAGAATAATAAAAGCCAGACTGGATTTTGACTCAGTTTGATAGAGAAACATTCATTCCTGTCTAGCCTGAATGTCTTCAGAGCAGCTCCAAACTACAGAAGATTACTTTTAATGTACTTCAGGGGTATGCCTTCTACAAAAATGTCCTCAAGCAACTTCTGCACCTGAACCACAACTCAAAACAACACACAACTTGTGCCTTTTATCCTCAAGAGGTGCAGTCCTGAAACAGTCCAAAAACCTTTAGATCTAAGGGCACCAAGGAATTAGCTGCACCTCTGCCAGAGGCAACCTAAGAAATGGGCCAAAGTTCATAAACTGGTAAAGGCCGTGTATGACATAGAGCAGACAGCCCGCAGTACCAGCTGTCAGCACCACCTACACACACCTCATCTACCAAGATTACAGATTACACAGAGGAATTTCAAAGATACCTTCAAGCCATTTCATATCTAGTACTTAGTGATCAAATATAGTCCTCTTACTATAAGCTGTTGACTACAGCGCAAAAAACCTAAATGTTTTAATGCCGATCTGCATTACACAAGAGCAGGAACACACAGAGGAGATCAAGTCAGCCCCTCACATTCTTTGGGCACAAAAACCCCAGCTCCTGAGTCTCACCGAGTCATGACCATATGCTACACCGAGGAAATGGTCAAATGTGCCAAAATCAGCTATGTCCAAGACATAAAAAAAACAGATATGATATCTTTCTTAAGGCCTCTTAACAGCAATGGACAATTAATCCATGTGAAGAGGACCAGGTGATTGTAAACTAAACACAGATTTTTATGCATTAAAGGACTGTTGCCATTTTGGGAAATAAATTATGTTTTTTCTCGCTGCAATTCTGTAGGTTTAGTGGTAGAGAAGAAGAAGTGATACTAACTTTCAGGTCGCCTTGTGATAAAGAAATCAGGAAAATCATGGCATCAAGCCAAAGAAATGGCCTGGCAGAGTCTGGAAGGTCGATTTTAATAAACTAAAGTAACTGCCTGATGTCTATCACTTCATAACAACAGTATAAACATGTGATCAGAAAAGCAAATACATTTCCAAAAACAAATCCTTCAAGTGTTTGCAGTTTCAACACAATTACATAGGAGGAGTCTCATGCAGCAAAAACGTGTTTGATCACCATAATCAGCTGGGCATTTCCAGATTAATGACCTAGATAGATGGCTTCTGTCAAGCAGCCACGACTTTAAAAATGCATCAAAGGAAGACACTCTTGCTCTTGAAGCCTGCTGAGAGGAAGTAGGGGAAGACAAGAGAGTTCAGTCAGCTGGCAAACTCTAAGGCAAGAAGCAGCAGATACACTGAGAGAGAACAGGTACCATAGGACTCACTTCCCTTCAATAACTCAGGTCATGAGCAGCCAAACAGGGATGAATTGTTGGCCAAGAGGACTCCACTGAGTTTCCCTGAGTTTGTTTTTTGTCTGTCCCTTTAGAAGCCAACTGTTGTAATCTTTAAAGTCATAATGACGATAATAACTACTGAATACTTGTCCAATATTTTCTCAAATTAATGAGTAATCGATTGGTTTGCAATATTAGAAATATGTCAGTTATTCAGAGCACAGGGCTATGCTCTCAAGCTGTTTTTTTTTTCCTCACTTGCACTCCACAATCTCTATGAGCATATCTAGAATCTGTAGGCAAGAAGGACAGAGTTTTTTTTGGTACTGGAAAACTTTCTGTTTTCTGTTTATATTCCAAGTGCTAGTTTACAAAACATATTTGAACAGGCTTCGTTTGCATACAGGTAAACAGTCAAAAGAGGGATGGCATTTGCCAAATTGCAATGGAGAACCATCATCTGTTACCGAAGGCACTGATGCTTTTTATTAACTTCTATAAAATGTATCTGCATTTCTAAATATTGACTGGTGGACAGAAATGAATCTGTTAGCCTGGATTGCAGGCTACACAGGAAGCCCTGAGAAACTGGACATTGCCCAAAGAGGCTAAGCCACAAGGCTAGCTAATGAGTTCCTACACGGGAGAGTCCAAACCTGAAAGATATTTATTTTAAAATCATTTGATCAAAAATAAATTATTAATTAAAAAAAAAAAAAACAACCAAAAAACCAGAACCTGATTCTGGCCTTAAAATTTGTGGAATTCCAACTTCACATATCTTGTTCTCTAAAAAATTCAAAGATATTTCAATAATTGTGAAACTAAAAAAAAAAAGCCTTTACATTTTGTTTTTTGCTTTGATAAAAGAACAACTGGTACCGTCTTTCTGTCAACAGACCAGTCGAATAATCCATTCATGTGCAACAGCACTTGGATTGTTTTCTAAATCAAATTAAGAAAAAACCGAGGAAAAAAAAAATTGAACTACAACTTCATATGTAGCTGGAATAGGCCCCAGCCCCGCTGTGACCCTGAATTGGATAAGTGGAAGAGAATGGAAGGATGAATGGATGGATTAATGGATGGATGAACTTCATGTGTACCATGGGTTAGCACAAATGAGACTTTACTGCTTAAACGATTTTCAGACTTTTGGAAAAAAAAACCCTGCTGGTAGTTCACACAAACTGTAATCTAGAATTCAGACGGGCAGAGTTTTTAAAAATTCCATATTCTAAACTGAACATAAAGAGATTTTAATGTCTTGAAGAGCTGCTTTGACATTTTGAGATAAAAACCAAGTTGCTTTCTTGCTGAGATTCAGCAAATGAATCTGAAACTACAGCCAGACAGTCTAGTTTAGTGATAGAGATGAAGTCTCTAATGACTTCCAGGCCACCCGGTGATAAATCACTGCACCCATCCAAGGGACTAATCACCTTAGTACACATGTGGCATCTACATTTCTTGTTCTGTCCAAAATAATTCAAAGGCATTTCAATATTAGTGGTATAAAACTGCCAGAAATGCCTTTCACCTCACAGTGGCAAACAATGTAATTGAGGATAGAAAGAACAATCAGAATAGAGAAAAGTGCTAAAAACTGTTATTGGCTTTCAGACTGCAGACCAGTCAGCTGACTCAGGTGCATCAAGAATTCTGGTTAGCTTTCTAAATCATTTCAACAAACTAAGGAAAACATGTATGAGGTTATCCAATATATGTTTCTGTACTGTAGGTTATTTAAATCCCCATTAACAGGTCTGGATTTTCACTTATTTTAACATTATTAGTCCAATCCATTTTCTCAAAGTTCATCCTCCACATTTCTTTCGGTATATTTGAAAAGCACTGTTTGTAGTTTAAACAGGAAACCTGAATCATAACAATGAGAAAATTAAGTGTTCCCAGGAATGGTACACTTGGAAATTTGCCATAAGGAGCTGCTTAGCCTTATTGAGGTCGCAGCACTTGGAACAGTGAGAACATACCGACGGGATCTGATCTGCTGCCGTCACTTTTAAACTACCAGCAATGAAGCTATCAACAGTTGTACAGAAACACACCCTGCCAACTACAACCTCGCTGCTTAGACCTCACTGTAAATTACAGCGATGCCAGGAATTAAAGTATCATCCATCCGAGAAAAGGCGAATGTTAGTATGAGAAAAAGCCACCACCTTGTCCCTTTCACCCAAGTAAGTGAGCTATAATTAGACAGTCGGCTTGTGTCAAATAAGAATTTTGAGTCAAACCACAGGCTCCGGTTCGTATTTACCTGTCACCAGCCGGACGAGAGGTTTTAATTAATCTTAATCCCTGCTTGCTCCTTCCTCTTGATCGTGACACACACAGACACACTTCTTGCTGCAGTGTTCGCTAAATTTACAGAGTGGGTGTTGAGAAACGGGGCAGGCGAGCAGAGATCCTCCCACTGACAAAAGCTACGAGCTAGGCTAACTGTCAACCACCTCCGGTCAAGCCCTTCAAAATAAATGGGTCAGCTTGTGACTTGTTGGGTTTGCCTGATTTGTGCTTTGGAAATAAATAAATGATAGAATGCAAACTTTTGTAAATCCATAAGAGTTCGCAACAGAGTCTTTTATCTGTTATACTTGAGAAAAAGTCGTTTTTTCCCCTTGTCATCGAAGTTTACCTTGTTTTTCTGTTTTGCACATTCCATTTAATTTTGCAAGTTGTCACGTCTGATGGGGCAGTTGCCCCAGTATCTAACTGGTAGTCAAGCCAAGCTAATAGGCGTTATCTGTGATGAAAAGCTTAGAAATACAAAATGCTTAATTGTCAAATAACTGAAAAAAAAAATCAAAACAAAGAAATTTGCAGACAAACAAAAAGCAAAACAAGCAATTACACAAACAAAAACTTCTGGCTTTTTTATTTTTTATTCTTGCGTTTAAGTCTTGTTGCACTACCATTAGCCGTTATTTCATCAAGAATTCGTATCAAATTCATTCGAACACTCACAAACTATATATAAGAATACGGCTAAACATTGATTTTGAAGACAGATGGTCGTGTTTCCTGTTTCTTTCTAGTTACCTCACACTAACTTGATGCAGATTCTGCAGGCACTGGAGTCACCGGGGTCCCTCCTCCTCTCCCCGGTCAAAGATGACATCATCCGTAGTACAAGAAGACTCGTGCAACAGGAGGGATGGGTGTGGATCTCACCAGTGAAGCCCTCTGTTATAACCTCCACTAGTCACATGTGAACAGTCACTTCCGAAAACACATATAGGCGTACACATGTTTCTGTTTATTAGTGTACTTTTAATAATTCTGACATGAAGTCACGCTGTATTTTTGGAAATTACCACTGTGTTATGATGTTACTGTTTTCCTCTGAGGCGTTTCAGTTGTTGACAAGCACATCAATAAATAGCCAAATTTTTATTGCTTATAATTACATAATTCATAAAGGTGCCAGTCGCTACTAAGTGCATCTTCCTATATATCCAAGTGAGAAAGCTTTTACTTGCAGTCCATAATTATTTCTTTACAAAAGATCTACAATTCCTTATAGTCCCAGGGACCTTAGCTCAAATTGGCTTTCCATTTGGACTGTTTCAGTTTTCTTTGGTATGAGAAATAGTTCTAAATGTAATTCCAAACTTTTGAAGTGTTTCAGAAGTAGTGTAACATGGCACATTGCATTTGTTTTAGGTTTGTAAGATTGTTAGACCTCTTGTGTATAAAACTGACAGTATACACAAGTGTACTGTGGGATAACATGCTTTTGAGTTCTTTTGCTAAGAATTACTTTCTGGTAGACAAATACAAGTTAAAATACAAGCAATAACTTCTTTTTATGGATAACACTACTTTATGGTCATCAGTGAAACTGCAGAATGTGACAAAGTGAAGGGTGAAGTTATTCTTATCAAGATATTTTTAACTTTTATGCACTCAAATGCTTAGTACTCATGTCAATAACGAACCAAGGACCCCATTTCCACAAAAGTTGCGACACTGTGTAAAATGGAAATGAAAACAAAATACATTGATTTGTAAATCTCATAAACCCATATTTTATTCACAATGGATCATGGAAAATATATCGAATGTTTAAACTGAGAAATTATACTTATAAATGAATTTTGAATTTGATGACAGTAACGTTTCAAAAAAGTTGGCATGAGGTTAATAAAAGGCTGGAAAAGTATGTGGTACTAAAAAGAAACAGCTCTACTCATTAGGTGAACTGGCAACATGTTAGTAACACGGCCGAGTAGAAAAACAGCATTTTAGCAGGGCAGAGTTTCAAAATGCAAAAAAGTGCAAAATGCAAATATAAATTGTGGAACATTTTTCAAAAGAAAAAAAAAGAAGTTCCTTAAAATAAAATTGTGACACCTTTGAATCATCTAGTAAATGACATCAAAAGACTCAGAGGATCTGGAGAAATCTCTGTGTGTAAGGAATAAGGACAGAAATCACTTTTGGATGTTGCTCTTTTGGCCCTCCGGCAGCACTGGATTAAAAACAGTTCCGATTCTGTCATGGGAATCATTTCATGGACTCAAACAAGAAGAAGCTATATATGATCCATGAATGCAGCCATCTTGTTTAGGGCAAAATTCATTTAAAATGGACGGAGGCAAAGTGGAAAACTGTTCAGTGGTCAGACGAACTGAAATCTCAACTTTTTTGGGGGAAACATGGACACTGTGTACTCTGCACTAAAGAGGAAGGACTTTCCAGGTTGTTATCAGCACTAAGTTCATAAGCCTGCATCTCTGATGGTATGTGGGTGCACACTGGGAAAGGCACAATCAATATACTGGTTTCAGAGCAACATAAGCTTCCATCCAGACAGCTTCTTTCAAAGGGAAGTCCTTGCATATTTCAGTAATACAGTGCTGAACTGTATGCTGGAGCTATTACAACATTTTTTGACCAACTGAAATCATTTGGCAAAGCAAGAAATCTAACAAAGCTGCCCAACAGGACTGCTGAGCAGCTAGAATTCTGTATCAGACAAGAATAGGGAAATTTTCCTCTCTCAAAACTCCAGCAGCTGGTCTCTCCAGTTCCCAGATGTTTACAGGCGATTGCTAAAAAAAGAGGAAATGCTTCATGGTGGTAAACAACCCCGTCCCAACTTTTTATAGACATGTTGCTGCCTCTTCATTCAAAATGAACTTTTTTTGTTTTCTTAAACTAGTACATTTTCTCACTTGAAACATTTTATATGTTCCCTGCGTTCTACTGTAAATCAAATATGGGTTTAAGAGATATAGAAATCATTCCATTCTGTTCTTAGTTACATTTTACACGACATCCCCACTTTTTTTGAAATTGAGGTTGTACATTAATATATAAATCCTTTGCTTCTTTTGAAACAGTTCAAGCATATTTTTTAAAGTTTGTTGCATTCAAAAGTTCAGCTTGTATGAAAAGGAATAAAACATTTATTGAGGAATGTAAGTCTCAACTAGAACAGTAATTGCTCCCTGAACTATTGTGACTCATCAGTTTGCTGCGACAAAGGTTCATTTCCTTTTGATAAATAAGGAGACTGGGAGTTAGTGACACAAGCACACTCAAAATAAATGGGAAAAATCTGATTTATTTCTTAACTGGAACACATTATCTCCCTCTACCACACATTTAGGTAGCTCATAGTCTGGGACACACTATCTAACAAAGAGTTATGGATAGAAACATAAAAATAAAACATCTGATACTGCTTACAACCAAAGTTATCTTTAAAAATATATGCATAATCTAAAGAACAGCGTGACATAACCAAAATGGTATAAAAGAGGTATGTAGTACATTTAAGGGCATACAATTTTTCTTTTTTTTTTTGCCTCTTCTGCAAGGGTCAAATTTAGTGCATTTGAAGAAAAAAACTCTAGAGTCCCTTTCATCTTTCAATAAGGCATATGTGTGAAGTTTATCACATCTTACTATACCGAGACAATTATGGAGAACAATTTACCTTCTCATTTAAATATTAATCAAAGAAAAATATTTAATTATAGTTAAATTATACAAATGACTCTTCTTTTTTTTTTTTTAGCAAAAAAGCTTCAGTTTTCTTCATTGCAATGACAAAAAGAAGGAAGTCATATAGGAGCACATTCATTTAAAACATATCATGAAATCAACAGGCTACCACAGAGCATGTGCAACAGTCTTCAAGTGCCTCAGGTGTTGTCATTCATTTGTTACTGAGAAAGAAATACTTCAACCAAGATTCAGTTAATTCTGCTTGTTAACCAATTCTCTTTTTCCTTCTTTAATGCAACAACAAGAACCTGATGATTGTTTTTGCTGTTTATTCTGTATCTGATTTTCCATCCTTGTGCTTCGGGAGCATCTCTTTGGTTTCCTCACATTCTCTACTGCAATCCCCTTTACATTGTATGATTGTGAAACTATGGAATTGTTTTCTTTTTTTCAATTTTAAAAAAGGTAGTCACTATTAGGGCACAACATTAAAATGAATAATCCATTTAAGGTTTGAGTAACTGCTTAGCCTCAAACATAAACAAGAAAGAAAAGTACAACAAGGGTTTAATTCTCACTGGCAACTGTCACAAACAGCAGGTTTGGGAGAAAACACTTTAATGTCACTGAACATGTTTAGTTGCATGACTGAGGACCAACCAAAGCAGATGGGAGACAGTTCCTGGTTTAAGATGAAGTGAAGGGACTGGGTCTCATATCGTAGGTTGATGAAGGTGCTGGTCAGACCCGAGTCTTCCCTATGACAAAGATGTTTTCTTCTCCCACTGCCCCCCTGGTCCAGGGTTTAGGGAGCTGAAGGAGGGAGGACCATGGGAAGGGCCCTAAAGAGTCAGCTCTGTCATAGTGGTGGCTACAACCTCGTCATGTCTCTGACTCATGCCCTGCCAGTGGGATGACAAACACAGTGATGTCATCACCAGAGCCCAGTCTATCGTTGGGTAGCCGCCAGCCACGCTCCTTCAGCACCCCTCTTGACCTCATAAGCAGGTCCTGCGCTGCCAGTGTATATCTGCACAACACACACCGAGCAGAGGCATAAATCACAGTTAGAACATATTCAATATGGACAGCAGAGAAAACACAGTGAAAGAGGCATTCTTAATTTAGTGCAGAATGACTCTTGTATTTAAGTGCAGTAAAAGTACTGGTTCAGGAATGTTAAATAATAAGTAGTTTTAATTAAAACATGACCAAAGTTCAGAGGAAAAGTATCTCTGTGGTGGACTAGATATCGGCTTGAAGGTTCTCAGTCTCAGTCCCCCAAATACACATGACTCACTCTCTGTATCCCAAGGCAGAAAAGGATCAAAAACGTAATAAATCAGGAATTAAAAATACAAACTTTAACTCTAAAATACGAAGAAGTGACTTTTGCACCGATATCAGCATAATTTGTACCTCAAAGGCACCTACAGGTTGTTCTTAAAGTACTTTTAACAGTCGCTGATTTTGTTGCCTGACACTTTTTGATAATTCAACTGATGGGTAACCATTGCAACCTCTTTATAATTCTTAACACCTAGAAGCAATCCTTTTAATCACCTGACAATACACTGAAATACACCTGTAAGCCTACCAAATGGGTGACAAATTACAGGAAAAAACACAAACTAGGAATGTACCAATTGGCTGAACATGGGTATCAAGTGATATCGCTCTTGTTGATCAATATCTGACTGCTGGCAAATTTAATTGGCAAATTTGATGATATACTGTATACTGATCTCAGTGATGTTCATCTGTTGTGCCCCATCAGTTTTCTTCTGCCTGACTAATCAAACATAGTTCATGAAGAACTAAAAGACTTTAAAAGACTGAAGTTATTTTTTTTAATTCTTTGCCTGACAGAAAGGGAGAATTACTGATGTAAGAAAATAAAGAAAATGAACATCAGCATCTTACTGGCTCAGAATTTCACATATAGTGGATCCCGAATCTTTATCTAAGACCTGTGGTGCTCTTATGGTGCGAAGAATATTTTTTTCTGCCTTTTCACCTTATAGTAAAGGATGAATGCAATTCAGTACAAAGTTGTTAATTGATCACCCCATGTTGAAACATTTTCACTCTGATGGGACTGAGGTCATGTTTTTTTTTTTTTTATCTTCTTGTTTTATTTTGAAATTATCATTTTAAATATATTCAGTTAGTTCCATTCCATTCCTTTATTATATACAAAAAAAAAAAATTCCCCTCTCGCCCCTGCGGGTGGTCTATCCTTCAAGCTCGGGTCAACTACCAGAGGCTTGGGAGCTTGACAGTCCTGCGCAGTATCTTTGCTGTTCCTAGGACTGCTCTCTTCTGGACAGAGATCTCGGATGTTGTTCCTGGGATCTCGGCCACTTCCTCTATCTGCCGCTGGTACATACCGTGCAGGGGCCTGTCCTTCCATGATGGCCCCTCCTCTTTCTCCTCTTCTTTCTTGGGTTTCTGCTGCCTGAGGTATTCACTGAGAACCCGGTCAGTTATTGCCATCTTCCAGATGTACTTGTAGTGCAATGTCGCCTTCCGGTAGCGTAATCCTCTGTTCTGACTACCTTCCCTCTCTTTGTTACCATCCAACTACACTTCCTGTATCTCTATCCTCTATCCGACACCACTATCCTCGTGGTGTGGATCAGTGAATCAATGCTGATGTAATATATACAAATCATTCCCTATTATTCTCTCTAACTTCTGCAACACCTGTTGCTAATCTGTTAATCACTCTCTTCAGTACATATACCTCTCTGGTTCCCTTTATCAACCCTCAGATTTTGTCATAAAACACATTTTTTTTCATTTAAATGTTTGCATTTCTGATTTTGTTTCCTCGCATTTAGAAATATTGTTTCTCATTAATGATCTTTGCTTTTGCTTCTGTAGTTTTTTCCCTTGTTTTTGCCTCTTGGTAGGCATTTGCCTATCTGAAATCTTTTTGTTGTGTGACAACTATTACGGATTACAGATTTGGATTTTACTGGATTTTACTATGCCTCCTGTCAAAATGATTCATACCCTATGTCTTTCACAGTCACCAGACATCAGTGAAAGATTTTGGGGCTGGGATTTTAATACCACCATCTTCAAAGTGCCAAATAAGGAAACATCTTCTATATAAAAAGGTGCACTCAAGCTGTTTTGTGAAACTTCAAACTTAACACTTTGCTAAGACAATTTTTCATATTTCCCTGAATTTTTTATCCATCTGTATACTGTCATGTCTATTAACATTTTTAATAATGTATCTGGGCACTAGTTTAACATCTCAGGAGAAGAATGGAAGTAATGGGCTAAATTAGAATTGTTAAAAACTTACTGATAAACATTTAAAACTATCTGATATATGTTTATAGTTTCAACACATAACTACATTAGAATTTACCATAAAGAATTTACCATAGGCTTATATTCAGGTTACATAATAGATTAAATGTTCTGCAAGTGTACTGCGTTTGTTTGCCGCCGCCTAGTGGACAAACTCTTTACAGCACACCATCAGAACATGATCACATGACACATGACCCAGAGCGCACACCCAGAATAAAAGCCTAATAAAAAGGATTATTTGGGAGACTGGATACCTCATGGGATCAGAAGGGTCACAGCAGGATAAGTAGGCTGTAATAGCATCTGCCACTTCCTTGTCCGTAGTTACATCCCAAAGTCCATCTGTGCCCATGACCAAGACATCATCTGGGCCGTGTTTATGTTCATCCAGGTTATAAACCTTCACCTGTCATTGAGATAAACCAAATTAACGGATTTATATGCCTATTTATCATGCTTTCAGTATTTCTTCTAAATTGCAAAAAGAAGAAAGGCAACCATTCTTGTGCATGTTGACTGCAAGAAAGATTAGTGAATGCACTTTATGCTGGCATGCAAGGGTCATAACCTCCATTTGCTGTAGTAAAGCTGCTCATTTTCTGTCACATTTCTGATGTTAAGCTAAGTCACACTGTTAGAGTGACTTACAGGAAGGGTGGCCTTTTTAGATAAGCTTAGACATATTAGAATAAGATTCTAGTGTGTCTAAGCTAGTGGCTGTCAATGTAACTTTGAGTGGTGGGCCTAAAACAGAAGTAAGTGGTTGCAGAGATTGGTTAAGGCGTCTTCTCTCTAATGTTTATTGATTCGAATGACTGTACCATTACGAAGCAAGTCTAAATAAGAATTTGGCGCAAGCTTATTGAAAAAGTAGCAAAAAACCTGAGAGTTTAAACAATAAGGGCACTATCATGGGTAACAGATAGAGCATTTGATACTACTGTCAGGATAAATCCAAGGACAATAACAACAAATCAGTACATAAATACTTCAGGAGTCATAACATGTTAATATCTGGTTCTCTGTGCTAGACTGGAATATTTGACCCATTTATTTACCCATACCTGAACTTACAAAAAGCCTAAAAATTTACTTTTAGAATATTGCTCAGACAGAATTCCCAGATCTTATCCATATCTGGGACTTGCAACCTTTCACTGACAGACCAGTAAGTGAAGCCCAATGCCTAACAACTATTTGAATGTATCTTAACGCTCCAAAATGGCCAAAGCAGTAACAATGACTGACTCCTCCCACTCACCTCAGGGACACACGAGAGGAAGGGCTTAATGTAAATGTTGGAGTTGTAAACTTTCAGGTCATGATCACCGAGCCCACGGGTCACTCCGATTGTTGCCATGACACGAGCCTGTACACACATACACATTAGCAAGAACAAGCACGCAGACACACAACAATATAGGTTATTGCTCCGGGATGCGCTTCAGCTCTCAGACAATCCATTTATGGGGGATTATTAAGTGAAAACAATGTTCTTTCAGACAATAATGAAAATACTGAGCATGTCTCTCGTTTTTTAGCCAGGCAGAGACCACATTTAGCTAATAACATTAAGATTATGGGAATGCTTTAAAATGCAAGTAGGTGTTGTGATTAAATTTAATACATTAAATAAAATACACATACTTTTTGTTGCTTCTTACCTTTTTCCCTTCTCCATATATCAGGGGAAATTTCAAATCATCTTCAACAATTGTCTTATAAGCCCTGCAAGAAACAGACACAATTAAAGCTGACACAATTACCCGATCAAGTGATTGTTTGCTCAACACAAAACAAGCTCTCTTATTAAAGGCAAAATATCAAATTCAATCATTTTAGTGTTGAAAATATGACTATGCCAGTATTACATTGTTTAAAACTAGATATTTGGGGTTTTGAATTATTTATTAAAAAAACAGCACTTACTTGTATTCTTATTTTCTTATTTGTCATAGACTAAACAACTAACATGAATAAAGCTCATGATTTTTTTTACATTCCTCCTAATACTCCAGAGTAAAATCAGTAAAACTGTTCTTAACACTTACAGGGTGACTAAAGCAGATTAAAGACATGAAAAAGTGATTAACTGTCCAAAATGTGATTAAAAAGGATCCCAAGGTTTACCAGCCAGTCATGGTGTGGTCTCTGTAGAGCATCTTTTTGCCCAGCTCACTGTGTTGGATCCTACGAGGGAACTCAATGTGAGTGAACTCATTTCCCAAGAGCTCTGGCCTCAGGAAGCCCTGGAAAGGTACACAGAATTAGAAAGGTTGAATTGAACTAGAGAATAAAAAGCTTTACCTCAGTCACGATTCTTGTCTTTCTTCTAAAACTTGAAAGGCTATAGGACACTATGTGACAGAAGGCCTTGAGTACGGTATGCTTAAATGAAAAGGATAAAAGTGCTCCATTTTAGCAGCAAACATCATCCACCCACTCTGTGACTCAGAATTCCAAACAGATACTAAAACAGACAACCGGTTAATGCCAGTTTATTTCAGTGATAATGTACCTTACTGTCAGCAAAGAGTCATTTATCTAGGAGCTGCTTATATCTATAGTCTTTCTTTTATACATGACTATGTGCTCACAAGATGCAGGATTTGTCTGCTGGTTGAAAATGATAAAATGCAGTCCTGGTCAGAAGTTTGCATACACTCATCATGGGCATGAATGTCATTATAAATTTGGGGTTTAACTGTTCTTTTTCACAGGTAGAGTGATTGTACAGCATACATCTTTACTGACTTAAAAAAAAAGATTTGGCTTTTGTATTGGTTGGATTTTTGTTTAGGATTTTCTCTAATCCACACGGGGTCATAAGTATACAGAAATTTGCAATTGCTCACGTGGACAAGCCAAATGCTTTCTGGAGAAAGGTTTTATTGCCACAAGAGACAAAGACTGGGGTTTTTTTGGCCACAATAACAAGAGGTACGCTTGGACGAATAAAGGTGAGGCTTTGAAACCTAAAAACACTGTACCAGATGTCAACCATGGTGGTAGCATCATGCTCTGGGGCTTCTTTGCTGTCAGTGGTACTGGTATGCTGTACAAATCGGATAGAATAAAATAAAAAAAGGAGGGCTATTTCCAAATCAACAGTTAGACACTTAAAACTTTGACATAGCTGGATGTTCCAAAAGGACAATAATCTAAGACACACATCAAAACTGGTTTTGGAATTAATAAAGCAGGCTAACATCAACCTTTTGGAACGGCCTTTCCAAAATCCTAATGTCATCTCTATTGAAAATCTATGGACTATGCTTTAAACCTGGGTTCGTGCCAGCTAACCAACCAATTTAAATGAACTCTATCAATTCTGCCTGGAAGAGCAGTTTAATATCCAGCCAGCTGATGACTACCAAAAGAATCTGGTTGAGGTGCAACTTGCTAAGAGCCATTTAACTGGGGGGTGTATCTGTATATTTGAGCCTGTATGTATATTTTTGACCATGTGTGGATTGAAGAAAATCAGTTCAAAGAGTTCAATAACAGCCCAACATTACCACAGCATTCTTGCCCATGATGAGTCTATGCAAACATCTGCCAACAACTGTTTATTAGCCACATAAAAAAACTTAGATTACCAGATACTGTAGCCGCTGTCTCTCAGACTCAGGTGTAAATTCATTTGTCATGGGAATAACTTCATTATTTCGTATGATTATGGCCCTGCAGAGAGAGGGAGAGGGACAGGAGTGAAAAGACAAAACAAGAGAGGTTACTTGACACTGTAGTGTCCTGTAGTGAACACTAGGGGGATCTTAAAGCTATGAAAACA
Organism: Etia nguti; assembly: GCA_015106755.1. Classification (NCBI taxonomy): domain Eukaryota; kingdom Metazoa; phylum Chordata; class Actinopteri; order Cichliformes; family Cichlidae; genus Etia; species Etia nguti. The sequence continues at coordinate 40,683 of VUQG01002713.1, forward strand.
AATCATATTTCCCTCACCTGCTATCTCCAGCATTGGCTACGTAGAGTTTCCCCATTAAATGTATGGCAGCTAAGGCACAACAGCCACCAGAAATGGCATATGACGATTTTTCCTTTTCAATTAGGTCATCCTATAATAAAAATGAAAAAAAATAAAAGTCAAGACAAAAGGCGGCAAAATCTCTGTTGCTTAAAAGCTTGCTTTCCCCCTAATCATCTTGAATAGCTCATTATTTTCTTCATGCATATTCATTTTCAAAACAAAACTGCAGCACTAATGAAAAGAAACAAGGATGCTTTGAAGAATACATTACCTAGGCCGAGTGTTACTTTTTATAAGTATGATCTTAATCAGACAGTGATGTTGCATCAGAGAAGAATACCATTTCAAACTTACAAACTGAAACAGAAAGGGAATGTATTGCAGATGTGTGATCATAAACCAAAGGTGTAGGTGTTAAGAGCAGCCTCTTAACACCTACATATGGATTTCTCTTAAATTATTAATGATTTATGATTCAATTAATCATTCATTATCATTTGAACCATGATTGAGCCATCTATTTCTTTTAAAATTTGGATATTTCCAGAGACCCAGAACTTTTAAATGTGTGTGTGTGTGTGTTTTAAAGCTTTCCTATTTGTGGCTGATGAGAAAACAAAAGATGGCTGCAGTTGTTGTGAAGTGGTGTAGCCATGAAAGTCCTGGCAATTGTCAAAGCAATCCACAACAACAACAAAAGTCTATGCCATCTGTCTTATTCATTCAACATTAATTTGTCTGGCTGCCTGCAGAGAATGCAGCTGTGCACACACCCCTTGAATCAGACTGTATGTGTATGGACTGTGTACACTGACTCCAATCTGGCAACTTGAGTACCGAAATGCAAACATCTAAAACTTATGGATTTATGTATTGATAAGCATGAATGATAAAGTTTGAGGGTCTTAAAGATTGCAGAAGTTTATGAGGAGAGCTGGGCTTTGATATACCTACCAACACTCCTGTCTTGTCCCTGTTTCGCTCATCTCAAAGTCATTCAAATGTTAAAAGAAATTACATCCAATATATATTAATGAACGTCACAGTGGTGCAGTGGAAAAGCTATTAGCTAAGGCTAAAAGATATTTTAGTTTATAAAGCTTCATATTTGGACAAGATGAACAACGCGCTAATGATGACATCTGGCATAATTCAGAGTGGACACAACACACATACACTGCCATAGCTAGAGTTATGTTCGCATGGCCCAAAACCCCCAAACAAAAAAATGAGAACAAACTGATTTGCTCTCTGTTCATGATCTGTATGCCACTTCTGGTTATTAAAGTTAAAACCTTCAGTTATGTTGGTGTTCAAAGATACAGATGGGCAAAAATGCTTACCACAGCTTAAATATGCCAAGTGTGGTTTGCTTGTTTTCCCCATTGTCTACTCACCATCTGTTTGAAGGCAGTCTCTATGACTCCCATCACCAGGCTTTCCAAACTGACAACTTTCTCCATGTAAAAGCGCACTGAAGCGTCGCTGACGGCATCTGGGTCCTCTGGTTCTTGTGCACCCCCTTTCTTTGCCTCCGCCTGATATGGGCTGCCATTCTTGGCCAGGCAGATAGGAGGAGCACTGCTGGGGTTCTCCAGAAGGTGGCAGATCTCTCCCAAGCGGTCTCTGATTAGGTGGTGAAGAAGTTTGGAGGCCATGATGGCTGCGCCAGAACCTGCATGTCCATCAAATATCCCCCAGAAGTGGAGAGGAATCCCTGTACCATCCTAAAAGAGGAAACAGTCACAGACAGACATAGTTTATTAAATAAGAGGAGAATTCATCTGCTTCCTTGGTTAAAAAAAAGCTCTTATGAGATTACAACTTTGAACAGAAAGCAGACTTTGGCACATTTTTTAAAACTATAAGCAAAATATTTCTTCAAGATCTGTTATTACATTCCCAAATCAAACTCTCTGAACAACATCGTGAATCCAGTTTTTTTTCCTGGAACCACTCAAGAGTTTACAATAATATAGTGCAATAGTACCGTACAAATATATAACTAAAGTAGTATTAATCTAAAATAGTCCTATAGCTTGCAAAAAGGAATGTAGGTAAAACATCTCCCAATCAGGTCTTTTGCTGCTTATAACACAGTGAGCGATGCAAAAGCACTGCCACCTTTGTTTTGGCAGGAATGCTAATAGACCCAGTTGGCCTGCCTGACTAACCAACATATAAACAGGCCCAAGACATCTGCCTACCCCTCTGATGCTAGACTCGAGTGGGGGAAGGGTGCAACAAGGGATGATGTAATTCATTTACACCAAATGGAGGACATGAATGTACTTTGTGTGCCTGCAGGTCTTACAGGAGTTGTGAGGCCCAAGGAGAGACAATGACTGTAAGACTTTTCTTTAAAATATTCTGAAATAACTGCCCTTTTTTGACCACCTGGAGTCAGTGGGAACAAGCTGTACACACGATGACTTACACTGACTTACCTTTTTAAGTCAATTGTGTAAACTTCTTTTTTCGCTTAAGTGTTATTTGAGCTCTGCTGCTCTGTCGCAGTATCAATTTGTAGATGTGTGCAGGGCAAGTAATGTGCAGTGAGGCTTTTTTTAACAGATTACACAGTGATGTGGTTGAAAATAATGCTGATAACAGCAGCGTGAGTCAGCAAAAACAGTTACAGTTTTAGAAAAAAAGCAGTAAGTTGTTAAAACGCTCAGTAGAGCTGAGGGTGAGACTATCCCATGACTTTGCACCATTTCACACAGAAAGCGTAGTCATGCAGTCCTTTGTTAAATTGGAACCATCTGACTTTCAGAAAATTGAGTCAGTCAATCAAAACATCTGTTAATTTGGGTCAAATAAAGTCATGAAATGTGAGTTGAAAGTTTTGTCTGAGGTGTTAATGTTAAATCCTGCTAAATCTTTTTGGCTATTTCTGTAATTTGCTTCTTTAAATGTATACAGGATGAAAAAAAGGTCTAGATGGGAACTACTCTCTGTGAAAAGCTGTGAAAACAGCACTGCTGGGTATGAAGCAAATATAATGCATGCTCAGATGGGGTGCAGCAGTTTATGTTCTGTAAGGGAACATTATGTTTCAGGCTACATAACAAGGCATGCAAATATTATTCAATGACATTCCCCTCAGACATGTTTAGGACTTTATATATTCTGATGTCAGATTTGTTCATTTGTTTCCATTTGTTCATACATTTCATTCCTCATTCCCTGATTCTCTGTTACGTGTATTAGAAATCTGTCCTTCACTCACCCCGTTTTGCTCTAGCAAAGTAGAGTTGCGGTGTTTGCCACTCGGCTTCTTCACAAACACTTTCTCACATGAGGCCTGGTCCTCGTTCAACATGCTCTTCCCTGCATTGATCACCCTGATTGAAAAAGACACAAGGAGGAAAGGTGAGCCCGGAGTCGGATGATTTATAGTGTTTGCGCTCATTCCTCTAACTGCATAAAAAACACAATAGAGAGAGTGCAACAGTGGGGTGAAAAGTGGGGCAGGATGCAGTCATGTCCCAGAGGGAACTTGCAGAAGGGATTAAGTGTTTTTATGATGAGCTGATGCCTGTGGAGGATAATGGCTTTAGAGTAATGCACTGATTCATACTGTAGAAGCATCATCTATCACGGGGTGTGCTTCAGCAGTGTCAGCTGAAACTACTGATGCAAAACAGCATTAACATATTTTTTTTAAAAATACCAATACAAATATCTTTTTTTTTGCATGATATACAGTTTTGTATATCATGCAGTTTTGTTTTTCAGACTGTAATTTATTCAAATTTCCCATTCAATCTGAAAATGAGTTGGCAGATTCCTAAAATTTGCATGCATTGTAATATAATCCATCACTTTACACACATTACACATTATAGCAATGTACCGTTACACTGTGTGGACTTATATATAGGTCCTTTATATGTATATAAAATTCTTAATCCTCTGTCGATTGACTTTTGGAAACACTATACTGACACAGCATCATCTTTCTGTTACAACACAGTAACTACGTAAACAAAGGCTCACCTAAATACAGCAGACACAACAAATGTGTACATTTGGAGTTTTGTTTCTGGCCTTGCAATTACTCTCTTCATATCTTTATTTCCCTAATCCTGAGGGAAATATCTGACACTTTAGCGATTAATTACTCCTCTAGCACATAGTTAACTCTGTTATTTGAATCTCCAGCAATGAGAAGCAACCAAAGAGTAATGCCCTAAAATGAAACCGTGACCTGAAAAGCACAAAAATGTTCCACAAAACGGGTCAGTTGGCAGATGAGGTAAGACAGTCGTAAATGGTTAAGACTGCATCTTTTTTGGGCTTGTAGTGTAAGCTTAAAGTGCTTCACACTACAAGCCCCGTTCACTCTTTGACACACTTCTTACAGCACTTTAATAACACTTAAGCAGTGATGATTCTTCGTGGCCTGTGTTGGTGCTAAGCAACTTACCCAAGAATACTTTAGTCAGCCGACTTTAGTAGTCACAGATAAAACCACTGATCTCTACTCTTCCGATGAATGGACAACCAATCTAGTGGACAACTCTGTGACATTATTCATTGGAAATTTATCCACTCCTATTTCAAACTACAAAAATAATGACTAGAGATGTTATAACTTAAATAATAGATATTCAAAATGTAGCTAAAGGCTACCTAGAAAGGAAACTACATCCAAACTAAATGCATAGTCAAGTGTGAATGATTTGTAGCAACGACACGCTAAGCTGGCAAGGTCCTTTAAGCTGTAACGTGAACCTGGCTGGGAAAGGCTGGAGTCTATCTAGACCTCATGCTGGCACATTATGTAACATTTTCACTTTTAATTATAGATAAATGCCACATTAGTGTGTCATTAATACCCACTGCACAATTCCAGTAATTCAAGTATTGTCATAAAATTCCCTCAGAAACTTCTGCATAGAAGGAATTAGCAATTTATCAGACGTTGGGATCATGAGAGCCAAAAGTAAAATAAACAAAGACACTAAATAAAAAAAGAGAGGGTGAGAGTGACAAGGAAAGAGGACAAACTAAAGAGTCAAACAACAAAACGGGGAGAGAGATTAGTAAAAATTACATCAGAGTACGACTTCTGACCTTTCACATTAAATATAATTCAGCTGATTACAATCGTTTCAGAAGATGGATGCTGTATAGTCTGGAGCTTTGATTTCAGAGAGCTACAAAAATGAGGCTCAAAATGCAACGGCTGCCCAAATCTGGATTATAAAAAGCCCTTTCACTTTCTAATCAGTTGAAAGCAGTGGGCAGGCACCAGTGTCCTGCACTGCGCTCCCTGCATTAGGACCAATGACAGAGAAGAATTTAAAATCCCCTGATTGTAGTCTAAACTTTCTACCAAAGCCAAGACAATATTCAAAGATTACATATATCCGTTGGCAAAATTGCATTGATGATATTTCAAAGTACTGGACAAAGAAAGTCCAGGGAAGTAGACAACTGCTATGCTGGTTGCTTGTTCAAATCATGCCAGAGTTGAGCTCTCTGTAGGTACTATGAGAAAAATCCATGGAATTCTCATGTAGGTGGGTTCCTGCCAAGTCTCAGCTACTTGACATTAATCGACACCCTTTGGTGCATGTCATCCTTTTCGCTCTCTGTGGCTGTCTCCATTCAATTGAAAGGGTTGAAAATAAGGTCTCTGTGTGAAAGAAAAATTCTCATCTTTTCAAAATGTAATGGATGCATAGTGTATGTTTTTAGAAAGAAAGGCTAAATTTAAACATAAGCTTTGTACTTGAGAAAATTCCACAGTGCACCTTTAAAGTGCTGTTTCCATAAGATTTTGGAGGCCTGCAGCATGCCTGGCTGAAACGTGTCAGTGTTTACTTTTCCCATGTGACAAACTCCTACACCCACAATAAAGAATCAGCAATAATTTTGTTTTGAAAGCAGTCACATGAGCCCCATAAGCTATTATTGAACATGCTGGTTGCTGGCGTGGGAGGTTGCCATTCTAAAACACGGCCTTGCTGTAATGTGACTTAACTCTTTCACATATTTGTCTTTCGGTCATATGCTTCCACAACCTGTGACTGAAAACCATAGCTGTCGTGTTTGGTAAAACAGTGCTTCTCTGTTTGAACCGTCTTATTCTATTATGCAAGGAAAGTTCAAGAAGAGGAAGCTGTGAGTTCCAGTGAATTCTCTATTTCGGGTTACTTGACAAAAATGTCTCTGTGTAAACATCATCTTTGAAACAAATGCCAAATTCTGCAAGTAAAACATTAAACTCTATGCAAAGTACTGTGAATTCACTTCATAATCTCTTGCTGAGGACAGGCAGCTTTAGAGATACAGAAACAGTTTTGCGGTTCAATCAGCGGGAGATCAGTGATGCATATAATCTCGTGAATGGAAACACTTCTGAAACAAGCCTTTGATCCTTTAAAAGGATGTTTGCATGTTTCCCTGTCGTTCAAGATTCTTTTTGCATAGCTTGTGTCAATTCAGCTTCAAGTAAAACTGGAAACTGTACGTCCGTTTTGTCATCCGGCCTGTTTTGGGTGTGCTATGCGCTCGTGACACAGCCATGTTTCTGAGTAACAGTGGGTTGCCTGACAGGACTTTTACAAATTAAATGTGAAAAAGATAAATCCCTGGTTGCTGCTGATTGAAGCTACCTCAAGTGGAAGTTGGCAGACTGACAAACATTGCAGGCCTGGTTACATAAAATCTTACGCAGTGTTAAAGTAAAGTCTTCATGAGGAACTTAAAAAAAAAAAAAATCAGTCTAGTTATATTCTGAATTCCTATTCAGGGAGGGGAAGCTTCCCATCACGTTTGTAAGGCCCACAGTGCTAAGAAGAAATGAAAGCTGACAGGCAATGACTGACAAAAACAATTCTCCTGTAGAAAAAAACAAAACTTTATGTTAGCTGTATACTACTAGAGATATTATCATTAAAACATATTGCAACTTGTGAACTGTGTCCCAACATTAGTTCAGGATCTGTGCTCAAAATAGAGTCACTAAAACAATGTGAGTCAAAAAGTACGATCGTTTGAACAATAGGTTTAGAAATACACAACAACATGGGTGTAACTCTATTCATCTGAGGTTTATTTACTCCACTAAGGTAGATTTTTTTTGTCTATGAAAGATCTGACAACAGCCCAAAACACGAATACGTTCCATTTCTAATGAACTGAAATGGAAAAAAAGAAGATAGAAACAGCTTTTTATTTCGGCTTGTAACAATTTTATGTACAACGGCCCACACTTTACACACACTGACAGTAAACTGAACATCATTCATGTATTCTATCTTGTATTATATACAGCTCAGGAGCATAAAAGACGTTTAATCTTTCATCCTTCTTTACTGTTGTGCTCTTCTAACATCTGCTTTTCATGAATAATTAATCATACTACATGGAATAAATATGTCACATACAATTTTTTTTCAAACGTGAGTCCTTGTTTCCTCAAACCTCCTACGTGATACCAGTGGCAGGACCTGGAAGAGCGCCTCCATATTAAACTAAACAGTATCAAATACCCATTTCGCAAAAGCATTTTGAGTGTCTTACCGTAAGTGCACTCACTTATTTATGCTGACACAATGTTGTACACCAACACCATACCAGCAACCAGACTCATTATCTCAAGCATCCTACACTGTGCACAGATTTTAGGTTCAGAATTCCTATCCTCTTATACCACATGAGCCCATCCAATTTGCGAGAAAGTAGTATTCCACATCTTCTGGCTGCAACGCTATAACAGGAGCAAACCACGGGAAAACCTTCTAAGAACGACCATGAATCCTTACTACCACCAGCATGCCCAAGACACACTAATTAGGTGTTATCAAAAGGGAGAAGTTGCAACACAGCATCCATCTGTATTTTTCGGGGCGCCATTGTTCCTACTCTGTACAGATAAAGAGGAGTAAAGATCACTGGACAAAATGGACTGAGCTCAGAGATGCCCTAAACAAACGATCATTCGAAAGGGTCTTATCAATTCTACTTTTTTGTGTGGGTGAATAAACGACTGCTTAATCAATGAAAGTAATCCCAAATAAAAATAGCCATACAGTCACATAAATTTAGAACCTGACAGCAGCTGTAATTTGGCATCAGTGTATCATGGTTGAGAGTGGACAAGGTTTGTAGCTCTGTTGTTAATTGCTTCCATTTTAGAGTTGTTTGCTTTGGACTGACGTTGAGTTTTGTCTGGTCTCAGTGTGCTGATGTAACACGGATGGTTCAGATTGTTTGGGGTTTTAACCTCCGAAATGAGCACTGACAGCTGATGTGTGATCAGATCAGGTGATTACGTTGTGTTGTAAGCAGCACCGCTAATGCTGTGATTACAATTTAAGTGACTCATGTTAAAGTAATCTGCTGAAGAATTCAGATGAATTACAGAGATGATGCAACTTTCCACAGAACATAATCAATACTTGCGTTACGTCCACATATCTGACCGCACTTATTCATTCTTCTGAAACATTTGGTGTGGAAATTTCACATCTGAGACATCATTTGGTGTTGAAATTTCACATCTGAGACTTTCCACATGAGTCAGTTATATACATATATTTTTTTGTTTTCACATTGGGTCAAGGAGGACAGGCATGGATGGTATAGCCCACATAGTGTTAGACTGTATTTATTCAGTCTAACCACCCACTTCTGGAGGAGGGGAACATCTGAAAGTGTTTTTCCTCAGCAAGAATCATCTGAAGAACACATTTTGTTTAGTGGTATAAATGAAATGAGGCTGAAATTTTTCTATATGTGAGAGGACTGCAGCTGTGTAAAGAATATGAAAGCATCATAGTAAAAACAAGGACAGGGGTTGTGGAGTTGGACTGACAAATGTGAAAAGCCTGTGCTTCATTTAGCCCCAAAGATAAGTAAACCCACATGGCATACCTAGTTATCTGTTAATCAGGAACATTGCAAATGCAAACCGCTAGACTGGTTCTGTTAGTAACATGAGTAGTGCTTTCACTTCTGTATGGCCCCAGTAAGTCAAAATTTAACTGAGGTGGAGCCTGTATTCAAACATGACAGTCTTTCACGATAGGAAAGCCTTTTATCTAATTACAGCACTGACATCCTGCTCCAAATTTACATTGTTTATCAGCAGCTCTGGGGAGGAACACTGAATGGAAACAGTTCAATAGCAAAAGGCCATATTGCCCATCATTTGGCTGCTGCAGTGCACTCGAAACTGCAGCAGCAATAAAAATAAATAAATAAAAATCACTTATCAGGCCTGGCACTGATCGGGCCCCTTGCAGAATTTTTTACTGATACAATTCAATGATTTTCAGATCAATTAATATGTCACTGAAATCACTGATCCACTCACTCTGCGTATCCCGTCTGCCAGGGAAGCCTGCTGCCTCTCTTTAACGTGAGCACCGGCCGCGATGCGTGCTCGGTGGAGTACTGCAGGAGCTCCGGGGTGAGGTCCAAGAAATCCGGCCGGCCGTAGGGGAAACGAGGCGGCAGGCTGTCCGTACCGCAGGTCTGTCCACCAGAGTGATGGTTATGGTGGTGGTGTCCGTGCGGCATCATCCCTCCGACCAGGTTGGACATGGCGTTTTTAACTTTGCTGATCATCATCGGCACCGAGTGTGGGAAAAGATCCGAACGGAAAATTAAACGCGATGCGATATTATGTTGTTAGAGACGGGAGAAAACAACAGTAATACATAGCGAGGGACGAGAATCATTTCAGGAAGCGATTTTTTTCCTCCTTGGCCCCATGTGACAGTTTTCAGAAAGGCAGACCGATGTTTTCCTCATTCAAACAGAATAAAGCCCTCACTGGCTGCGCACAGGCTGTAATCCAGCAGGAGGCTATCTCATCTCAGAAGGCAGGGCTTCACAGGGATGTGCAGCCAGTCAGCCGTGAAAATGTCTTACACATACCACCTCCTCAAAAACAAAAAAACCCCAAAACCCTTTAACAGAAATCACACGAAAGTAACATAATTGTCATTCAATGACAAATGAGGAGATACTAATATATATATGACGTATCACATGGTCATCTAGAACCCTGCACTATTGCAAAAGACTAAATGTAATCCGTACACCTTCAAGCCTTTTCCGATTAAATGAAAAATCTGTATATCAGTTTTTGAAAAGGCAAGCTTTCAAAAGTTATGACATTAAAGGTTACTGTGATTTGTAATAACCGACTTTATAGTCTTAATCTATTTATTAAAACAACATCTGAGTTGCCAGATTGTGAAAAATGGCTTTGCTGATTTAGCTTCCTAATAAAGGGCAATTAGTTTTTTACTTTCTAATAAATCATCAGGTCTGCAGGTGTAAAAGCTTAAGACTCAGGTGCAGTTACATTACATACAGGCACAAGTGAACCTTCACCCAGGGCGATTCTAGCTCTTTCAACACCTCAGACAATAAGAGGATTAGGTTTGCCCCCCCCCCCACCTATCATAACAGTGTCTGTAAATAAGTATACATTTACAGACACTCAAAACCTTTTAGGTAATTCTATGCATTTGGCTGTAGCCTCAAACTAAAAAGTTGAGAAGATGTTAAATAAATACTAGTTTGAGCATTTAAGTATTTTGAGATAAAGTTGAATTTCTTCAACAGATAAATATTATTCTAATGGATTATAACAGATTAATCAATTTATATGAATGAGATAAACTCTGACAGCTTTACATAGAATATCTCTACATTTTATTCTAAATAAAAGAGTACGAGAGTTCACTGACAAATACTCCATGAGTAAAAATATACTTCTTTCCAAAACACTGCGACACAGATCATGTTTAAGCACAAGCCAGTGTACTTCTAGTCCCAAGCCCAGATAAACAGGGAGGATTGCATCAGGAAGGACATACTGCATAAAATCTTTGCAAAATCTGCATGCAGATTATCAACAGTGTTATTTCCATACTGAATCAACCAGGATCTGAGTTAACAGCACCAGCTCTGTCTGGTGCTGTTGGCCAACAGAGTGCTGGTGAAAACTGTGCTACTGTTGACCAAAGACAAACGATGAGGCGAGAGGGGAAGGTGTGTTTGGAGGCAGTGAGAGGAAAGGTAAGGCAGGAGTGAGGAGGTGAAATTAAGGACCTTAAATGTAGGGACTATGACTGGTAAAAGGAGAAAGCTTGCTGATATGATGGAAGCATGGAAGGTAGCTATATTGTCTCTGCAGGAGACCAGATGGAAAGGAAGTAAGGCCAGGAGTGCTGGAGGTGGATTCAGTGGTTCTACAATGATGTAGACAAGAAGAGAAATGAATTAAGGGTGATCTTTAAGGAAACGTATGTGAAGAGTGTTGTGGACAGGAAGAGAGTGTCAGAAAGTTTGAAGCTGGGAATCGAAGGGACACTCAATGTTGTTAGTGCGTATGCCTCACAGGTTCGATGACAGTTAGAAGATAAATAGGAATTCATGTCGGGGAGAGAGCGGTGATTGGAGTAGATTTCAGTGGACATGCAGATGAAGGGAACAGAGGTGATGAGGAGATGTTGATGATGTTAAGGAGAGGAATGCAGAAGTACAGAAGGTAGTGGTGGAAATGGCTGTAATGAACACATACTTGTAGAGGTGCAAGGAACCAAGGATGACCTATAAGAGTGAAAGAAGGCGGTACAAATGGAATAAAAATCATAAATCAGGAAGCACAGAGGATTAGTGAAGAGGATGAAGAGTGGAAAGGTGGCTGGTCCAGATGGCATGGCTGTTGAGGTATGTTTAGAAGAGAGAGCAGTGAACCTCTTAACCAGATTGTTTAACCCAATCTTAGAGAGTGATAGGATTGCTGTGGAATAGATGGGAAGTGTGCTGATACTGATTTTCAAGATCAAAGGTGATGTGTAGAGCTGTAGTAACTACAGAGGGTTAAAACTGATGAGCCACACCATGAAAATATGGGAAATCAGCGAGCAGCAGTATGGTTTGATGCGGAGAAACAGCACTATAGTTGCTATGTTGAGAGTGTTGATGGGGTGTAGAAAAGGGCAGAAGGACTTTCACTGTGACTTTGTGGATCTAGAAAAAGCATATGACGAGAGGAACTGTGGTACTATATGAGGAAGTCGCGAGTGGCAGAAAAATATGTGAGGGTAGTTCAGGACATAAATGAGGACAGTGAGACAGTGGTGAGGTGTGTGGTGCTGTATGAGAGACACGTGAGTTTAAGGTGAGTGGGATTACATCAAGAATCGGCTTTGAGCCCTTTGTTTGCGATGGACAGGTTGACAGATGAGGTCAGGGAGGTGTCTTCATGGACTTTGATATTTGCAGATGACGCTGTGATTTTTAATGAGAGTAAAGTGGAAGAGAAACTAGAGAGGCGGAGGTGTGTTTCTGAGAGAAGAGGAAAGACTGCAGAAGCAAGATACAATATATGAATGTGAATGAGAGGTAGGCAGATGGAACAGTTAAGATGCAAGAAGTAAAGATACTGAAGGTGGACAAGTTTAAATACCTACGAGCATCAGGGGTGATTTGTCACAGCAGCAATGGTGAGAAGAAAAGTTTCTGCATGGTTTGGAGACAGTGGCAGTAAGAAAAAGACGGGAGGCTGAGATGGAGTTGGAAGAGCTGAAGATGTTAAGATTTACATTGGGAGTGACCCCCATGGAAAAGACAGAAATTAGTACATCAGAGGGACAGCTCAGGTTGAGCGGTTCGGAGACAAAGTTAGAGAGGCAAGCATGAGATGGTGTGGACGTGCAGAGGAGGGACAGTGGATATATTAGACAAAGGATGTTGAATATTGAGCTGACTACAGAGGACATTCATGGATGTAATGAAGAAGGACACAGAGTGTTGGTGGGACAAAGGAGGATGCTAGGGGCAAGGAGACAGACAGATGATCTGCTGTGGCGACCCATAATTATTTGATATTATATTTTGCACTTGTCACGGGACAGAGTGGTCAGTACGGGACTGAACTCAGGCGCAGAAACCCAGAACAGAGACAGCAGAAGGTTTAAAAATGTTTATTTGGTTTAATGTGGCAAGAAAAAAAAAAAAAAACAACAAAACGTAGAGCTTGGCGTGGTGTGGCCTGGGAAACGTGGCTAGGAGAATGTAGAACTAGGGCGAGGGAACGGGGCCTGAGATGCAGAGTGGAGCTGAGCAGGAACAGTCACATTGCAGTAGGGGAACACAGAGTGTTGAGAGGGGGGTGGCGAGAATCCAGGGGAGCTGAATGGCGTGGAAAGGCTGACCTGAGATCCGGGGTCTTCAGATGGATTGTGATGGCAGGAGGGCAGGCAGGTGAGGCACAGAGTGATTTCCAGAGCGATTGCTTGGTATCCTGAGTCCGACGCTAGAGCGTGAGCCAAGGGTTTGAGCCAAGATGATTTCAGGAACTGCAGCACAAGAAAGTCTCGTTAACAAGATAAATCACAGCGCAAACTTGAATCATAAGGGCCGGTTACCAACATGGGTTGAAGACGAACTGGCGGTGAATGAACATCA
>VUQG01002715.1:0-15905 GCA_015106755.1 Etia nguti
TAACCTTGCGGTTCATTTAATATACATTTTTTTAATGTCATGTCGAGTCATGTTGCTCATTACTCTTCACACCCTAAAACAAGATGGCCTCAACATTAAAACAATGGATCTGTGGGTGCATCTGAGGTCTGGTTGCTCATCTTTCCTGTCATCTTCACATTCACCTTAGGCTTTTACTGACAAGCCAACCGAAGACTGTGGAATGACTCAATGCAGTGAAAGTGTTTCTTTGATGGTTGTTGCTGATGCACCAGAGAAAGCAGCTGTTTTCCCCTCTTAAATGGCAACACACAGTCACATTTTTCTCAGCTCAAATAGCTACAGGGATGTAATGCATTCATAATTATAACAATCATAAAAGTAAGAGCAGGATTTTCATAATTGTCAGGAATGTGCTCAGAGCGGAAGAGTTAAGAAAAAAAAACTGCTGTGGTGGGCTGATATATTCAGACAGGCCAGGACTTCAGGGATGGTCACGCTGCTGCCGAGAAAATAACTTTTAAAAGTAAATCTGTCCTTTGCTGCTTAAATACCTTACGATTCAATGTGTCATTGCCAGCAAATTCCAGCTTCACATTTCAGGTTTGTATGAGTCACTTTTTTATTAATCTCTCTATCTCAACCTTACCCTAAAACCCACCACCCACTGTGGTCCAGCTAACAAATGAAACAATAAATAATGAAACTAATTTGCCAACAAAGTCATTAACCTTGCAAACACTGTTCACATGCCTTTACTTCCAGAACGCGGAATAAAATGAAAAGGATGACTACCGCTGCTTATGCATTGCGCAGCAGGCGGAACGCATAAACCACATCCAAAGCACAGCCAGGAAACCCACAAAGACCCCACTGGGCAGGACAACCCCGCATACACTGGTGTAAATTGAACTGTGTTTGCTTTTTGGAGTGGATGTGTCAGAGTGGATGTTGAAGAAAAAAAGATCCTTAACATATTGTACTGCCATGTAAATAAATCTTTTTTTCTTTTTTTTTTAATGTTGCACAATCGCATCAGAAGCTTTCATGTGGGATGCAGAGATGTGAGAAGGTTGAGAAGCATGAAGTTTGGTGTGAGACCTCAGACAATTTTCCAGCAGGCTGGGGGGCAGACATCAAACTCTTGTGTTTATATGTTAAATGCTTTGAATTTAACATATCTAGACATCTGACCTCATCACTGTCTGTCAGACCAACAATGACTGGACGAGTATTTTTAGCTAAAAGCAGATCACTATGCAAGGTCTTTAGTCTTTCATCGCCCACTTAACCACTCCATCTGTGTGTGCTGTGCTGCTAATTAGCAAGTTTACACAAGTTAAAAACAAAAACATGGAGTTTGAGTGACGAAGTAAGAAAAGCTAAGATGTTATACAATACTCGAACACGTGACCTGGTTAGAGCGTCAGGTTTACCGAAAGTCCTCATAACATCAAAAAAAAAAAAAGAAATAGAAAGAAAGAAAGGAAAAACATTTTTTCATATGTTGTTACTCCCGTTGACATGGTGGAGACTTTTCCCATTTCCCTACCTGGAGTAAACTTAAAGAGACTCATTTTTATTATTGGACTCTACTTGTTTTGAGTAGCACAGTTTAAAAAAACCCCCAAAAAATCTTATTTATTTTATTCTGGGCCTTGGTGGTGCCCTTTATTTCACTCTCTATTCGAACAAAGTTGTTTTAGCACCCCTGGTTTTAAGGTCACTCTCACTTTAAATAAACTTTCTTCTGATTGGCTATCCTCGCAAAACACAGGGTTTAAACAGCAGGTGTGTGGGGCTTCTGCATTAGAGTCAGAGTTCTGGGACTAAGATTTCCAAATTAGGTACTTGGGTTGTCATCATACTCGAATTTCAATCTCCATAGCAATACCCAGGAAAATCCTCGAGACTCAATACCATTTTCAAAACCACAGGGGTGAAAATAAGAAAGTGTATTTAATTTTTAAAATGAAGACTAGCCCAATACAAATATGTGCAAATTGGTAGTAAATTTTCTAACTTACCTCCTTAAATATAGTTGGTAATCTAGACAGCCACTATTTTTGTCTTGTTGCTTTTAGCCTTTTCTCTGCTTCAGTCTGAGATCTTATTAAGAGAAACATTACACTTATTTACTGTTAAATTAACACAGTCTGTTAATGCTACAGATGGTCAGTACTGGTAACACTGGCTGCCTAGCTCCCACGTTAACATTAGCCTATTGCTTTATTAATAGCCGTTAGCCACTGCGTAAATGCTAACTTAACAAATAGCTAATGTGGCTATTAGTCAATTGGTAATAGTTAAATGGCTAAGATAGTTAACGTGTGCCTGTTTATTACCTCACTGTTACTGAAGCAGGAGCTTTACTGACCTCCCAAGTTTCTTCATAAAGACCAAGTTCACTTAATTTAAATGCTGTTCATATGTTCAGCTGCTAGTGAGGGCAGAGCCTGCTTTCCTGTCTGTCTGCAGTGCTGCCGTGTCAAAGTGTGAGTAAGAGGAGGCTGAGACAGCACTGTTATTTATGCTGTAGCAAAGGAATCTGCCAGTTGACTTTTTTGACAACCCTATTAGGTACACTCTGTCAGCTTGATGTCAGTGAGAGCAAAGATTAGGAAAAAACTTTCCTAAACATAACCAGCAGTCTGAAGCCTGAGTTGTTGCCTCACAGGTTTACTTGTATATGACCCTCAACTCTTTATTTGAAACTTTGTCCATATCTAACATCAGATCATCAAATGACCACTGTTATAGTATATTACAGTATGGTCACAGAAGCAGCAATGTAGTAGCAGTGTTTCTAAGCAGCAAACACTGTGTGTAAAGCATTGCCAGGTTGAATAGAAAGATAGCAAAAATTGACATCTGTTAGTGTAGCAACAGTGTGCAATTCAAGCTGTCTGCCATGTGGTGCACGAGCTGCTTTGATCACTTACTACACTTCAGGCACTTCCCACAATATTTACTTTAAAAAAAGCATCAGTTCTCGTGATCCTGGTTAAATCAACCAACTAATAACCTACAAACTACATTAATTAAGATGGACCGTAGCTTCAAAACATTAAAGTTCACTTAGCACCTCAAAGTTCTGTTCAGGTCAAAGCTAGACCTTCAGTCACAAGCCACTGCCTGCCCACGTCTGAATTTAGCCCTGTCCCAGGGAGCCAGGAGCTGTTCCACTGGTCAGTAAAGGCCACAGACTCTGCAAGAGGTGAAAGCTGAGGTCAGACAAACTGTAGCCATCCGGGAGAGCACAGTCTCACATGAGCCAGAATTGCCACATCACTAGCTACCATGTCTAAGGATGAAGGAAACCCTCTTTCATTTTCCTCTCTTGGTATTTTCATGAGAAACTTTTGAGTTTACAGTATCCATAATGGCCCTCTGCAGTCACGAAACATAACAGAACAACAACATCAACACTGCTTCCTTTTCATTTTTTTTTCTTCCTTTTCTCTTTTCTCACTCGGTAACGGAAACCTTGTGTTCCAAAATTTATGAAGAGAAAACACAAGTAATTAAGGTGGAAGACCTCCCAACACGTGCAATGGATTGCAACATTTTGTGGACTGGGGTTTCTCTCTACTGTTTTTATCCCCTACTCTCTGAAGGAAAACATAAGGTGAATGATGGTTCAATAAAAGCAGATTATAGCACTCAGGTGGAAATCATTAAGCGGGAATGCAGGTATAAATAAGATCAATTCCAACATGTTTGGATTTTAAGTGCAGGATCAAGACAATTTTACGGAAAATATCTCTGTATGCGTGGGAGCGTGTGGGCACTAATGTGCACTACACATGTTGCGCACATGCGGGAATATGCGCACACTCACCCAGGCAGTTTACAAAGTGCACAGAGGAATAAAGACATTAATTAATTTGTTCCTGTTGCCTGGAGTTTATTCAAATGCTTTGGAAGTTGTGATAGAAGACATATGGAGTTGATGGTTTAGATTAGAGGAAACTGACTAAGGGCCACACAGACTGGAGAAGACTGTGTCACTGGCAGCAAGCCGTACATGGACCTACGGGGCGTGAAAGTCTCCAAGCAAAGGCAAACTGCTGAGGCCTGGAACAAGATCAAAATCATCAAAATAACTAGTAAATATGGGCTTAATCTACTGAGGAAAAAAGAGCTGACATACGGTGCAAGACCGAAAGTCAAATGTGTACCGTCTCTGCGCCTGGTTTGCTGTCATTAATACAGATTGTTGCTACACGAACGGCGTTCGGCAGAGATCTTACGAGGTCGGCGATAAATTATGTCTGGAGTCCCAGCACAAAAGTCCCAGCACATGTTCTTTGAAGAATTTTAATGACAGTGTTAGAAACATGCAAATAAACCATGCTAATTTATTTTGATGTGATTTCCTCCGCAGATGTTGCACCTACCTGGACTTCCTCTACACATTGCGCAGAATGAACATTATCTACACTCTCATGGGAGCGGTAAGGGGATCGGGTTTCTGGTCTGCAACACTATCCTGGCAGAGGCATTTGATACCAAGGCATACCACAGCCAAGTTCCAATAAACACAAAAGTCGTGTCACAGAGCTCAACAGCGCTCATTGTCCCACGATGGAAGTGGAGATACTGAATTGTTGTGTTTATTGATGTGTTTACATAAGGCTTGGACCGGAGTTAATGCTTTTGTCAGTTGCGATAATTCTTCCAGAAGGTAGCAGTAGCATTTGTCTTTTAGCTTTCTGTTTAGATTCATACAGTCGTTCATTATCCTTTAGACGCTCCTCTGCAGACCTCTTACAGGGCGCTGTGGGCTACTTATCTCTGGTTAGGTCTCTTCAATAAACTGCATGCTAATTATCCATCAAGATACTATCTGACACTGTCAAAGAGAAACAGAAGTGGAAAGTGATGGTGGAATCTGCAGAATTCCAGACAAGGAGAGAGACATGACAGCAAGGCCAGTGTGAGGACAGACAAATCTTTCATTAGTGCCCGCCTGCTTAATGAGTCATTCCTTAGCTACCAGGTGGGGTGACCCTCACAACATAAATACCCCCCCCCCACACACCCTTTTTCTTCCCTCTACTTTTTGTGTCGTCCACCCTTTCACCTGCTCAGCAGGGTTTCCCCCATACTCACCAGCACTGACACAGATATGTGGTGGAGCGAGGAGAGAAGTTCAAGCACGCATCCATTCAACATACCAGACAAAAGCCTGACACAGATATAAACGAGGGGATCAACATTTTAAGTCCATCTGGTGTATATGGACGGTGCAGCAAGGCCAGCTGCAGCATGGTTCAACCAAGTTACCGCAAACCTGTGGTAACTGCTGGGATGCAGCATTATTATTTTTGCATCTATGTGCTTCTCTAATAATCAGTGTATATAAAGTTGGAAGGAGTTTGAGTCTAGGCTATTCCCCATGTGTTGCTTGGCAGCTGCTTCAGGCAAACAGCTTTTCTTGCTGAAGTAAAATGTGCATATATATGCAAGGCCAGATGCTTAAAGAGAAAGGTTTAAAATCTCACTTCATATATTCCAATTCTGTCACATGTGTGCAGATGCTATAGTTCTGGGTTAAAAAAAAAAAAAAAAAATCTTTTTATCCATAAAAGACAGATCCACAAAGCCAAGTGCTTTACTCAATTCAGACTTTACGATCCTTAAAATCAAAAAACGCTGTATTTTATGTACTGCAATAGAAATAGAATTTAAAAGTTTTTCTTCCTTTCTAAAGTTGAATTGGAAAATAGCCAAATATCAGCAAAACCCTCGGTGACTACGCCTAGCCAACTTTACCTCCCGTCCTCTCTCAGCCCTCTCGGCCTCTCTGCCCCCGACTTTCTCTGCTCCCTCCTATTCTTAACAACCTGACATGTGGGGAAAAACACCAGTGCAAACTGTGTCCAATAAACACAGTTGTGCTGAGACCACATCTATTTCAGACTCTGCTCTAGGAATAGGAAGTGAACACATGTGTCACAGTACACCATCTCATTTTCATACTGGCCACCCTGTGACTGACTATTCTTAATGGAAAGGAGATGTCAAAGGACCTGATTTCTACACAAACTGGATCCTCTGCTGGGGTGTAGCACCTGGTCTGAAATAAGGACACACTCTTTCACAGCCCTTAATGCCTCCACATAATTACTACCACCAGTCACAAAGTAATGCGCTTTTAATAGCGAAGAGTATTCTCTTAAAATTGATAACAATGACCCATCATTTGTTGTGAACTTGTTCCTTTACATCTTATCAAATGTCATCTAAAAACAAAAAAGGCCACTTTTATTACTATGAATTAACCTTTTAAAGATATGTAGATTTTACAAAAGAGAAAATGAAAAAAAAATGTATAAAGGTCTGAAAGTTGATCAAATGTGTTGAGCTGGTTAACACAAAGAGAATGTATCTTCTGTCATTTTAATCACAAACATCACTACTGAGCTACTGAACAAAATAGCCCTGACTGAAAACAGCAGGGCTCAGCTTAATGAGAAAAACTCAAACTGTACAGTAAATGAAGCAAAGCACCAGTAAAGACACTCCCATCAAGCCAGAAACACCAAGCTCCAAATACTACTCATTTATTGGCTGTGTGAAGTTTATGCCTTTGTCTTTGATCCTGATACAACAATCATACTGGCAGTAAAATCATCAAACCAGCTCCAGTGTAGTGCACGAGTTTGTTTTTACGCTGTGTGTAATCTTTCCCTTTTAGATTTGCCCCTTGAAGTCTCCACAGTAAAAGAATCTCTAAAGGATTTGTAATGAGGAAAGAACTTTATCAAAAATCCTGTCCAGCTTGTGGGTGGACATAAAACGAGGCACCACTGATGCTCTGCAGCGATCGCAAATAGCTACCATGACTATGTCGGGCATTTCATGAGCGCCCTGTCGTGTCAGATTGTTGCATCTTGGCAGCGGCTTTGTGATGCTGACCTGGGTGTAAAGCGTGATCTGACTGCTGACAGGTGCCAAAGCTTAGGAAAAGGGTGAAGTAAGCACTATTTTTGACACCCAAAGTGTAAAGATACAGTGGGCAATGAAAGCCATTCTCTGATTAAAGAGGCATTATAGCCATGCATGTGGCAGACTGACAATGGAAGCTTTAAAAATAAGATGTATAACAGAGTCAAATCTAAATACTTTAACAGACAGCAAATGCAATAAAATCTAAGATGAGACACTTTCATCCTGAGGAGGTAATTATCTCTTTTGTCAAGAAAGTGTTTTGTTTGGACTAATACCACTTTATTCCCACGTGTCACTGAAATGAATATAATCCATGCTTGGCAAAGGCAATCAAAGGACTCAAAGACCTGTTTTGTCCTCTGGGGCCAACCTGTTTGCCCAACTGGAACAAATTCACCATAAACATGACTGACTGCTTTCTCGTCAAAATCCTACTTAACAATGCCAAATGACTAATGTGTTCACTTTTCAATTCCTCATGGATCATATCAGAAATTTTCCACTCATGTTAGTAGCTGGCAGATATGGATCAAATATTTGCTTGGCAAGCCAAATAGGTATGGTCGATGACCTGCCTATTGGCATGGTAAATGTTTTTCCCTTGTTTTTGTTTTTTGTGTGGGCCTCGATTGAAAGTCTTTCTGCCAGCTGTCTTCTATACATTTTCTGTACATGAACCCATGTCGTGAAATGTGAACACTGTAGCAATGCAATGCAGCTGCTTGGCTCTTTTAAAAACACCAATAGAAACAGAGGCACATTTCAGTTACCAAATCCCAGTTTCTCTTTGTTGCACCGTGCTATGAAGAAACATCTCAAATATTCAAGCATGTCATCCTCCCGGTCGACTCACCAAGGAGGGTCAACTGTCATTTTTCTCCAAGTGTCACTGGGCCCCACAGTACCCCTGACATGTTTGGACTAGTTTGAATAAATACAGTGATACAGCACCCTGGACCACTGTACCACAGTGGGCTTGTCTCCCAGTGAAAAAGTAACTACAGCCCAAATGAATCATAGTTTGACA
The DNA here is from genome assembly GCA_015106755.1 of Etia nguti. NCBI lineage: Eukaryota > Metazoa > Chordata > Actinopteri > Cichliformes > Cichlidae > Etia > Etia nguti. The sequence goes on from VUQG01002715.1 coordinate 7,964, forward strand.
CACTCAAACACACAGCAGAAATTCATGCAGCCAAACTTGTATATCAATTTTTCCAATATTGCCACTTTTACAGGAAAGGTTTTCACCGGACTATGCAGTCCTGTGAAAAAATGAAGTGCACTCTTACTGCTTCCATAGAAATTACGAAGGTAATTAGCAGCCAGGTTCAACTAGACAAATGCACTTAATAATTAGTTAACCATCAGCAAGAGTGAGTACCTCTTTAAAAGAAGTTTTGGCAGTTTGCTGGTCTGGAGCATTCAGGTGTGGGTTAACACAATGCGGCAATCTTCCGAGGAGTGGACATCCTGGCAAACGTCCCACAAGCTCAGACCACGCAATGCTCAGAGAAACTGCAAAACACTCAAGAGCTACATCTCAGACTCCAGGCCTCAGTTAGTATGTTAAATATCAAAGTTCATTACAGAAAAAAAGACCACCATTGAGTCGACATTGAACTCCTCTTTATATCAAAGTATTCTAGAGTAAAACATAGGGACAGCTGTTCAACAGCTCAAGCTGAATCGGGTCATGCACCGGGACAGTGATCCCACATACAGACAAGAACCGAGGTGTTACAAAAGTCCAGACTTCAAGCGGATTGAAATGCTGTGGCGGGACCTTAAGAGAGCTATGCATAAATGAATGCCTGCAAACCTCAATGACCTGAAGCACTCTTGTAAAGAAGAGCGTGCCAAAATTCCTCCCCAGCGATGTGAGAGGCTGATAAAGTCATACAGAAAACGATTACTTCGAGTTATCACTGCTCAAAGTACTTCTACAAGCTACTGAATTATGGGGTGCACTTAGTTTATCCGAGGACTGCAAAGAGTCCTGCGATAAACTTTCTTTTTCAAATGACTATATATTATCGTCTGTGCATGTGAAAATTTTAAGTTGTGTAATGCAGATAAAATGCTTTGTGTGACGTAGAAATGGTGAACAGCCAATTCCACTGTTTACATATTCTTTATGTGTATGCATGCATAAAGAATATTTGCCAATACATAAACATCTGAATTTTTTATTTTAATCAGCACCAGCCCCAAAAATCCTTTATCTTGCCATTGTTTATTTTTACACTTTTCACTTGTATTTCAAAAGGGAAAGGTTTTACTGAAAACAACCCCAAAAACATCTGCTATTTCAGATTATGCCCACATTCAAAACAAGAGACACAAGGAGAAATTACTGCCTCAATGAAAGTGAGATAGCGAAGGTCTGTTGTACTGGCAACTGCTGTCCGCTTTGATGAGAGACATACCTGGCTTTCAGCAAACATGCCCCAGCAATATAAATGGCGCTCAAGAGATTTTTGGAAAACCACCATTAAGAGCCAGTCATGCATCTCTATAGCATGACAGTGTCAACTTGCAAAGGGATTGGCTGGCACACTTAAAATGCCCTCAATTTCTGATAGGATGAAAAGGAGTTCTGGCTCGCAGAACTACTGAGTATCAGCCGTCTTTTGGCAAGAAAGAATGTGAAGTGTTCTCTTGCCTTATTTAGCCAAAGCCAGCCATCATATCACAGAGCGTGCAGGGGGGGGGGCAGCCAAGATTATGATCCAAAGCAATAAAAAACAACGTCAACAACACATATCTTGAAGTGACGTAAAAATATTTGTGGCATGAGGATGACAAAAAGTGTGCACAGGGGGATAAGAGCCGCGATAAAATCGAAAACGATGGGCCAGATATTCATTAAGTGGAGGAGCTATTCAAAGACTCCCGAGTAGCCTCCTCTGCTAAGTTTGCCAAACATAACAAGATATGTAATGAAAGGTTTAGCTCGCTCACTCTCTTTTATATTCCAGCTAATAATACATTAAATTAGATTTCTACATTAATGGCTACAGAAAGTTACTACTGACACAGTCTGATGTCTTCCTTTCACCTTTTTCTCCGTTTTGTCCAGTGAAGCTGAACGTCAACTGTCTGTTATCAAGACAGGATCTTTATTTTTCCTGTGTGTGAGTGTTTGTCTGCTTGTGTTTCCCAGTGACAACTGGGTGTTTGTGTGTGTGTTTCTTCCTGGATAAGACAGAGAGATAAGAGATTCCCAGCAGCCTTTAAAAGGAACAGCATGGGAGTAACGACTAAACATGTGACAGTAAACAAAATGAATAAAAAAAACAAAGCTGTTCAAGGAAAGTTTCAACAGAAATGGCAAATACGACACGTTCTACCTTTTAAGCATCAGGATTTTACTAATATTCTTCAACTGTATCAGTGTAGAGTGGGTGCTTTCACCACCCTAACCCCTAGAGGTCTCTCTACAATGTTTTTTTTTTTCTCCTAGCTTTACTATCTTTGCATGAGAAGTAGAGTTAACAGGTTTAACTATCCCAACAAGACGGTAGGCCAGTGTAATAAAGGCAGGGGGGGGAGAGGACCTTGCTCTGTGCGCAGTATGGGGTGAGATTTACGAATGGCTGCATTTAAATCCATGGAGACACAAAGATGAAGAAAAGCTCTTGCATAATTCGGGCCACTTGAGATAACACTTGGATTTTAGCATTTTATCCTCTGTCTACCAAAGTAAGGGCAATAAATTACTAATATTAGTTTGTCACAGATGACTTATACTGACGTCTGCATCATCATGAGGCAGTATGTTTGCTTTATAGTCTACCTAAAATGTATTTTTCTTAATCAAACCTAAGTTCTGTAAATTTCAGGCTCATGACTTTTATACTACTTTGATACTTTCTAAGCTAATTCTGCATAATTCTCCAACCTGGCTGCGTACAGAGTAAAGAACACTCACACAACAAATTCATAGAGCAACAATTATTTATCCTGGAGATGATTTGGACACAATAGCCAAAAATAAAAAACACTGATTTGGACACTTCTAAACAATGCATGACCACACATACCTTTGGGGTAGGGTTTGCATAAAGCTACGGGTGCACTTTAAGGTACAGGGTAGTGCTTCACAGTTGGAAGCCCCGGTGGGCTTTTCGTACAGCAACCATGACAGATTATAAATCTTAAAACGGACTTCAAATGTCTTTCATCTTGATCAGCCATGATCTACCCATAAAATCAACTAGATTTAAAAGCCAAATCCTGAAAAGAAAAAAAAAATATTCCACTTGACCTACATATACCCCTGTTCCACCTACCCAGCAGCTCCTAAAAAAAAGGTGAAGAAAGCATGCAGTAATACCGTGTTCGGGTGGGGGGTTTCTGGGTCTGCATAAGGCAATATTTCAGCGGGCAGCAGCCCTGCACGATCACACTGTAACAAGTTCAGACACCTTAGCCCAAGACTGGTACAAGAATCAGGCCTTTTGATGTTTGCACATTAACCTACTCCATTCCTCAGGTACTCCCCCACTCTATCACATCTCCCACCCTGTCTTGACCCTGTGCCAGTTTCGCCAAAACCTTTTCAAGCACACCTGGTAGTGGTTAGGCTCAATCACAGCACAAAAGATTCTGAGTGCTATTGGAGAAAAAAAGAGGGAAAAAAAACAGGAAGAACTCACCAGTAAAGATAGCAAAGATGTGCTAACAAGACTATCGACTGTATTTCATAGTGGATTTACAATGTGACAAACAATTCTTTTGTAAATATGAAACCTTTTATTGAGCTGCTTGTGTTACTGGATAGTGCATCTGGACCAAAGATAATTGTAGGAACGTGTCCAAGTATGAAAGTGCCATGTACTTTTTTTTTTGTTTTTTGTTGTTTTTTTTTTAAACACAACCACACTGATCCACAGTGAGCATATTTTGTAACAACAATGAACAGGGCCAGCTCATTACAGTGCCAGCTCATTACAGTGCAGGGGCGAGGTTCTAGTGTTTTACCACACCTGCTGAGGAAAGTTAAAGCACTTTTCCATAGGTGGAGCCAGTGGATTCATTTTCACATTCACCAGCTGCTGTGTCACAGGCTTTACGGAAGGTGTAATTTCACTGATTTAGATCAAATTTCACAGTTCAGGAGAGTTAAAACGAGTTTTCCTTCCAGGAAACCCCCTGACTCTGTAAGGACTAAATCTGCAGTATAATAGATACTCGAATGCAAACAACTTTGTGTTCCCAGTATTTTATCTCTACAAATTGTGTTCATGTTCTTTAAAAAAAAAAAAAAGAAAAGAAAAAGAAAAAACGTGCTGTTCCAAAGATGAAGCAGGTATCGGACTGGACTACGCTCTGATCTGGTTCAGATAAATGTGAAACTTTGGAAATGCTCGACCACCCCAGCTGGATTCCATAAAGACATTAAAACGGCCTTCGCACTCGGTAAAAGCCACAGGATTTAACTAGCAGACAATGTCATTTCTATACATTCTAAATATCACATGATTAAAAGGAGAAGAGGTTAGATAAGCGGAGCAGAGTATACAACATAATTACGGACCTACAAACAAAAGCTGTGTTTGGACTGAGAACAATGGCAGCTTAAAAATGGGTCCCTATCGCTAAGATTTCCATACTGTTTCTTTATGAAGAGGAAGAAAGAACGCATTTTGTTCAATGACTAAAGCAAACACTGAAACAGTCCTAACAGCATCCAGAGAGGGAAAAACAAACATGTCTTTACAAAGTCAGCGTAAAGGCACGGTTTCATTTAGTCTCCTTCACCTATTATTGAACAGTTTGAACTGCTGTAATGTTTGACCAGTGGGTGGGGATAATTACGTTTTTCCCCCTTTTTATTGGTTTTCTAATTTTCCCATGATTGGACAAACAATGACAGCTGTGCTCCATAAATAGTGTCCAGCACAAGCTCCATACTACCCAATTTAGTGGTTTAGTTTTAGATTTTCAGATCTAATTTTGTCTGCTGTACTTGGTGATATCTGATGAGATCACTGGTGTGCTGTTACAACTTTATAACCACCACAGTTTTATTCTTGTTGATCTGTTCTATGATGGACCTGCATAAAGTTGCCAATTTCTATGTAATGAAAGCTCGTCTTGGTAACATTTGACAATTTCAATATTAGTGTGTGCTTAAAATCTTTATGCTTATAGTAATTGGTACATCCCAAACTTTGCCCTCATTAGATATGACGCTGAATAGAAACAAGCTGAAATCAAATATTCTGAGAGTACTACTATTATTCTAAAGAGAAACATGGCAGAGGCTAAATTTGAGAAAGGGGATGAACAGAACAACAGAATAACAGAATAATTTTTGGGTCAATGTTTTAGACAGTTCCCCGATTTAATAGTTGCCCATGTTTATGTTTTTATTTATCTGTTGGCAGGATCCAGCAGAATATGGATAGATGGATCGATGTTAGCGGGAAAAAAACAAAACAAATTCTCTGGTTGATTTTCATACAGTAAGAGGGAGAAGTGAACATTTTTAGTCGTTACAATTTTAAAGCTTATCAAGGACTTGGTCTTGCAGCTTATGAAGAGGTCCTCAAGGTCACTGCTCGAGGAGGTTTGCCCTCAAGGTTTGACAGACTCTACCCCCTGCACCTTAAACAACGAATGGCCAATTTGCAATGACATCTCAATAGGAAAATTTTCCACTAAGGGGAGGTGTCTGAAGAACACCAGCTGTTTAGCTAAGAGCCATATTCTCAATGTGTTGGCCACATGTCCAATGAATGTCCCTACCACTCAAATAGAGGCATGTCTTAATCCAATATGCCAAATTCTGAATAGGAAGCATTTTAGAAAATGTTTCTTAATCTTTATTTAACCAGGAGGCGACACTCTTGAGATTAGCAATTCTCATTTATAAGAGTGTCTTGAGTTGTTAAGACTACCTCACCACCACATGGTTATTAGCAAAGGCAAAATGATTATATCACTACACACAGCCTTTTCCTAACATGTTGCTCACTGCCAATATGTTTTTCATCCATGCACTTTATATAAATGTTGCAATGTTTTTCTAAAACTTTTCTTCAACTACAGTGGCAAAGGCAGGAACAGTAGGTGCCATAAAATGAATATTTTGCTTCTAAAACTAACTCATATCAATGGCTCCTTATATATTAAGCTGCTTCATCAACTGCAAATTGTATGACTTATTTTCACCCTTATAATATAGCCTAAATTCAATTAACACAAAGACTGTGAACCGAATCTACTGAATTAAACATTTAATTCTGGCATTGTGTGCAGTGAATGCTCTCATGTATTTCTAAAGTTAACCCTTGACTTGGATAATTAGCCGCTGTATTTTTTTGCACTTGTATCCCAGTCCCTATGGCAGAACAGCGGAACCCCTCTACATCTCAGACTTTCCCTAGAAGAAGCGTTTGCATAAATATAAAGAAAGCTGTCTCCCCTGCTGTCTATGTCAAAATGTGTGCAATTGCAACAGAGTGAACACTTTGTGTTTGCATTGCGGGAGAGCAAGCCTGTACTTAGCATGTTGTTTTTAGCTAGTCTTAATGTCTTCCATGTCCGGGCCCATTTGTCTCTGGGCTGACTGGGCCACATCAGTGGGGAACACAGAGGAGAAAAGCGAAGTCTGCATGCGTGTGATGTGTGTGACAGCTGCAGGCCTGGTTCACATAGCCACTGTGGCCCACTCTGTCACACCACCCAATAAAGCCTCAACTGTAATTAGCATATGCAGGGTGAGATTTTTGTTTCAACTGGTCTGCGTTTGCTCCTTAATCTTGTATATGTATTTAAGTTACATAAATATTAACATAAACATAAAAAAAGAAATAGAGCGGAGGGAATGAGATGTTGATGAAGAAGCTGGAAAAATGCTGATTTGAGGTCTTTGTAAAAAGATTTAGCAACAGTTTTTTTTCATCCAGAATGTAGCTAGTCATTTTAAGGTTGCTTCCATAGAAAGTATAAAACACGGATGTAGCTTCCAGGTCAGAAAATTTAAACCAATGTGCAAGTGACACCAGATGGCGATAGCTGTGGTTCCAAAAAGACTTCTGGTCATACAGAAGTCTATGGGAAAATGGCTTTCAACCATGATCTCCGTCACTTTCTGCTGACTTCAGTCACTCATTTTGGGTCGTATTAAATAATGATAATAAATTTTAAAAAGTGAAGATAAAAGTGAAGCCGCATGCTCGTTGGCTAATGACTGAGTGTGCAGTTTTACAGTCAGATGAAACCAAGATGGCAACAGTCAAAATGCTCCTCTCAAGACTTTGAAACCAGCGGGTGACATCACAGCAGCTACTGTATGTCCATTTCTTATACTGTTTGTGGGTGCTTCTTACTTTCTCCTTAAGTAACCTTTTAACTTCTAAATATAGCGAAAAACAGCTATCCCCTAGTCTTTTTCTGCAACCTATGGTTTTGCCGATCTAGTGCTCACATAACATATAATGCGTCACATAATTGCTGTTGATCACCACCAACTTTCAGTAGCCTAAAAAAAAATAAATCTGTAAACCTCATCGAATTAACTCATTTGGGATCAAATGTGCTGTATGTCCACACAGCTGTTACTACAGTCAGTATTATTAAAGATAAATGATAATAACAATTTGGAGTGTTAGGCGACAAAAGGTTCTACTACACTTGCACAAAAAAATGCCTGTAAAATTCATGAAACTCTACAGCTGAAATATGTCAACTGAATTCCTTAAATCTGATCACACCAGCTCGACACTGCTGGATCTAGGATGTCACAAAAGCACAGCCACTGCAGTGCAGCATAAAAACTCAGAAACAAAAATTTTAATTAAAAACGATATCATGACATGATTATACAATGTGGAGGAGAGTTAAGGAGTCCAGTCATGTCCAGTCATGTCACGCTTCTGTGAATGCCCAGTGTGGCAAAACATCAGAGAATTAGACACTGGCAGATTAAAAAAAATGAATATAATTATTTTAAAATATAGATTTATTTTTGTTTGACAAGATTATATTGTTTAAAGGGAAATCCAACAGAGATCAAGAGAAAATTGCCATCTTCTTCAGTGGATGGAAACATACCAAATATGTCCACCACAGCGTTTTGTGACCACAACAGCGCA
>VUQG01002716.1:0-13964 GCA_015106755.1 Etia nguti
CTACTATATGATATATTTAAATGAAATTGCTGATGCAAACAACCAATGATTTACAAAGGAAAATAGTGAAAATTATCAGGGGTGCCCAAACTTTTGCATCCCACTGTATAAACTACTCCCATTTGTTAGACAAATAACTGAAAATACTATTAATAATGTCAATAGAATATTTACTTTTATAGATGGGTCTAAAAGTACATGAATCTTTGTTTTTGTTTATGTCAAGACATTTGATTGGCAAGTTATGTGATCAGATGGACATTCATGCCACTTACAAAGACTCACTTTCAAGACTTATATTTTTCAAACTAAATTAAATTAATTAAAAAAATATGGTTATTTGCTTTTTATATATACTGATACTATAGTCACTTCATTAGATACAGCTGTTCAGCTGCTTATTAATACATATACAGTATGTTAAATGGACTAGTTCCTAAGATAGTGCTTCTCTACCCTACCTGAGGACTCAAAGTGCTTATCTAATCAGCCAATCACATGGCAACAACTCAGTGCATTCATGTGTTTAGGTATGGTCAAGATGACAAACTGAAGCTGAAATTGAGCACCAGAATAGTTAAGAAAGGGATTTAAGTCACTTTTAATGTAGCATGGTTGTTGGTGCCAACAACACAAAAGAGCAAACTCGTCAGTCTATTTACACCTACAGTGTACTCTTACAACGATAAGGATGTATACATCCCAGACAGGGAGGGAAGCTGGTTTGAGCTTCCCTTTTCATGTAAATGAAAGGGAAAGACCATCTCTAAATCGAAGCGGGAGCCATCTTTCAACATCTTACAATGCTGTAATTGTAGCCATTCCCCAACTCTCTGTGAATAGTACTCATGGCCTTGATCAATGGTCATGACAAATTGCATTTTAGTGATCTAGAAACTGAACATAATTAGGGCAGTTATAAAGGAGGTCCAATCTAATACTAGTAAGGTGTAACTAATGAATAACCAAATGTAAGGAAGAGGACTCCCTTACTACATTTATTTATATTATATTATCTGTATAGCACTTTAGAGCACAACTTTCACTTTATTAAAAGCACCTTCTCAAGCACTTTATTTAGCATTGCACTTGGAGCATTGCGCATGGATTTGCACAGTAAAACATTTGCACACAAGTAGTTTAATTATTTATTGAATATTTATTGTGTATTTTAAAAACCAGTTGGTAGCCTTGTTTCAGATCCTGCACAGCTGCTCCTCGTCAAGGAATGTGGTGGTTGTCTGTGGAAAAAGAAATGGTGATTGAGATAAAGTAAGGTTTTACCAGTAAGGAAAACTAACGCAAATGTGTGTGTGGGAAATCTAGGAATAAAAGTGGTGCAAATAAGTGTTTAAGATATGATTACTCACCTTTCTTGCCTCTGTCCTCTTCAAGGTGTTTGGGCCAATGTTTTCCCGGGGGTCCAGACACCATTTAAAGGTTCCGGGAGAGACCACGGGTTAAGGGAGTGTGGTGAATCTTTTTGTGCTTGGGTTTTTGGGTTTTTATAATATTGGGTTTGGTGTAAAATTAAAGTGTGAAATATTTATTAATATAAAAATGTAAAATGTATTTATATATTTATTTAAATTAATGTATTGTATACTGTGGTGGAAGGTTGGGATTTAAAAACATACCTGTTAGTGGGATAATGGTTCAGTCTGTGACAGCTGAACATATTTAAGGCTGCCGGTTGTCATTAGAGTTGGTTGATTGTGCTGTGAAGAAGCTTGACGTGTGAATTGTACGTAAGAAGAGCTGCATGGCAAATAAATACTTGTTGTTCCACTGCATTCGTTTTGGTCTTCCTCACTGTAAATCCAGCCTCTAAGGGCCGCCCTGTTACACTGGGTTAAAGAAACACCTCCTCACTAAAAGTTAGAAAAGCAACAACTTACCAAAATAATCCAAAATCACCCCCAAAGTAGAGCAAATCAACATGACAGTCTTTATTTGAATGGAAGGAGCTGGAGGCAGTAAAATTCTCCTCCATCACTGATATTTATCTTGATTTAATTTAACAGAAAATAAATTAAAGTTAAGTTACATTTATGATTTAACTGTAATAAAATTAAATTCCGGGAGAAACTGAATGACTGAATGAGTCCTCTAATGTTCCACCTCAGAAAACACCTGAACGCCTCAGGTAATCCTTTTATCCACTGTATCCAGCCTCAAATGAAGACCTGATACTTCAGACAGAAGCTGTGAGAGTGAAACAGGAAGCAGGGAAATAAAAACAGCAGTGCAGGATCAGCTGTAAAAAAAACAAAAACTGACACCCATAAAAAACAGAACTATACAAAACACTGAAACTGATCTGTGTGAATGGATCTGTAGTTAGCAGAACTGCAGTACTGAGGTTGAAAGTTTGTGTTGATATTTCGGTCATATTCCAACATTTATTTATTTATTTTTCTTTGTTTGCAACGCCTGCTTCCTTGTGCTCAGGTAGGTTAGGTAAAAATCCCAATATTAACAAGAAAACATGAGAGAAATGCATTCTGCTCCTTTTGCCTTCTTCACCTGTGGTAGGTGCTGAGCAGGAGCGTAAACTGGACTGTAGCAGTCTAACACAAGAACACATCATAGAAAATCAGGATGAAACATGCAAATCCTCATACTTTTGAGTCTGAGGTGTGTATCTGTGTAAGCTGCTGAGTATTGATTTGATTAAATGTGATTACTGATGATAATTGAATGTGATTATCGATCAATGAATGCATTGATTATTTTAATATTTGACAGTAAATATGAGTTTATTCACTAAATATTCATTATATAACTGCCCTTGTATACTGACCCACAATGTTTCTGTTTCAATGTTTCTTACCCATACACCATGTATATAGTTTCACTCATATATATGTATACATATATTGCTTTGTATTTTATTTTATTTATTTATTTATTTTTCCCTCGTTCTATATTGTTTTCTCTTCTTACTTTTGCACCTTTGTGGTCCAGCTACCCAATTTCACTGTGCAAGAAACTGCACAATGACAATAAAAAGCTCTAAGTCTAAATAGAAACTGAAATTAAGATAAAAACATGAGAATCGATTATTTCACGACTATTAAAATTAATTGTTTACATTTAAAAGATTCAAAACACTCTGTGAGATTATGCACTTTTCAGTTAAATTTCAATTCAGTTTTATTTATATTGCACCAAATCACAGCAGCAGTCACCTCAAGGTGCTTTATATTATAAGGCAAAGGCTCAACAATAATACAGAGAAAAGCCTCAACAATCAAATGACACCCTTTGAGCTTGACGACAAAGGGAAGTAAAAACAGGAAGAAAACACGAGCATAATCAATTTAAAGTAAATTAATTTATAACCAGTCATTTACAAGCAGAAAAAAAATATGAACAATTTAAAGAAACAACATCACTTCACTTTGCCAGGTTAGATCAACCATATCATTAAAAAAAGTCACAGAGAATCGTTTTATTTTCAGAATCAATCAGAATGCTTTATTAATCCTGTAATCCCAGAGGAAATTATGTAAATTTGACTTACTTTAAAAAAAAAAAGATTTAAGAAAGTATTTTAACAGCTGTTTACTTTTTGTAAAAAAAATCAGTTTTTGTACCTTTAAGTAAAATAAAATAATCCACAGATTAGGAGGAAACGCACATTATTAACAGTTAGAAAACGACAGTAGGAGCTGATTTTACGCATTTAGGGTGAATATTGCACAGCTCTGTGTTAAAACTGCTTTAACTGAGGAGTGAAATGTCAGGTTTAGGGTTAGCATGGATGGTGTCACAGAGTTTTATTCCCTCATCACTGAGAAAAATGTTTTCATTCAGCAGATCAGTTTAAAAAGTCGGGACATGAAACTTGCTTTGCAAACAGATTAAAGGCTTTAGTGATTGTTGCTGGCAGGAGAAAGCCTGGTTGGAGCATCTCCGATGGTTGAAGAACAATGGAGGCCATTTTATTTTTCCGCAGCAGCGCAAAGAAGCCAAAAGTTCAGTTTTAGAGACACACAATGATCAGAGCGCCGAGGCTCCGCGGCCTCTTTCCTCGTGGAGGCGTTGGAAACCGCACACCACCAGAGACACAATTAGCCCGTTGAGTTAAAGCTCTGCCCGGCCCTCGGCTCGGGCCTCTAATCCAGCAGCTCCATGATGTCACTTCCTGCCCCGTGGTATGGAAAGAGGTGTGTTTGGACTCACAGGAAGGTTTGTCACACAGCTGGCCTGGACTCAGGTCTTTAACTAGTGTTTAAGGATTTAACTGGTTCCAGTGAGGCAACAGAAACCGAACATGTGACCCAGAATCCGTCACTGAATGTGCCTCAGCAGGACGGACAATAATACTTCCATTACACCGCCTGTGAGTCAGAAGCTGCTACACTGCTGGAGTTAGGGGTACAGTAAAAGTCCACGTCTGTTCCTGCCGGCCAAATTTACCTGTATATACACCCCGGGGATAATTATGGGACCTCAGTGTAACTGTGCACCGTTTTAGGTGCAGAGAAAGGTTAATGTTTAAAATTGAGATTGAGTATTAGTAGTATTAGGAGACAGTTTAAGCTGGATGAGCATTTAAGACAATAAACGGGAGATGTCTGTAATGACAAGTCACTTTACCCCTGGAAGTGCATTAATTTCTAAGAGCCTATGAATGATGGGGACGCCACATTCAGACACACACTGGGATAACAATCAGTCTGACCACAACCATAGTTTTCATTTGCTTTTTAAAAAAATGTTTCTGGAAGCATAAATAATGACCAATAAATAGAAATCAATATCTAGGCCCGGATAACTGCTGGCTGCAATCAACAACCCCCCCCCCGGAAAAAAAAGAGATCAGCTAGTGTCCTCCGGCCTCATAATCTTCTAAGATTGTGTAATTAAACTATTAAACTAAATTAAATTATTAAAAGTACTTCTTTTCTCCATTTTAACAACAATTTAGTGCCAAAAACTGCAGTTCCTCCAATGGCCACTAGATGCTGGCTCCAAAAGTGAGTCAGAACAAGGAGGGTGCAGAGAGGTTAACATTAGGGGCGTGGCCTCTTTCACTGAAAGGTGGATGTGGCTGCTGAGTATCTGCTAAAAGGGCTGGCCACTGGCATAAATGGTCGATGCTGTCGTTTAGGACCACAACCACTAGGGGGAGCCGCATGATTTTCTGTGTTGCTTGCTGCACACACTGCGGTTGTTGTACTTTTACATATAGATGAAGCTCCGTCACATTTAAGCTTTTATCAGATGAGTTCACATAGCGTTGAATCAGCCTATCAGCACCAGATAAATCTCTGTGTAGTTCACATAAGAAGATTTTAAATCCAGAGAATCTCACGACTTTTCAGGTTGGGAAGCTAACTTCCGGTTAGTTCCAGCGATGGTTGGGCAAAATTGGAACAGTGCCATCATAACGCTACATCTCAATACAGAATTTTAATTATCCTAACGTTGCATAAATGGCTCCAAAAACAACATTTAGGAGTGGTGCTCAAGAACGAAAAAAAGAAAATTAGAGATAAAAACAAATAAGACAGGATGAAGGTATGGATTATTGAATGTGGCAGTTGAGTTTCTTACATCAAAGTTGTGTTTGAATATATTTAACAGTAAATAGCCACAGTTAATTTTAACCTGATCTGCTGGCTAGACATAAAAGACTTACAGGAGGACTTATTTAAAATTACTTACATACTAAATTAGATACTAAAGTCTTAGCTGTTTGTACAAAAGTTGACTATTTAGCAGTTGTGCTAAAAGTGTTTTGGGGCTACATATAAACTCTTGTTTAGAACCACCAAAATCCTAGGGCCGGCCCTGTCTGCTAAACTTCCACGTTAGCTTTCTTCTGAAACAAAACACAGCAGGTGGGCGGAGTTAGAGCAGTCTGCACTCTGGTATTACTGTAGCACTGCGGGTACATGGACCCAATTATTTTAAATTTAAGACATGTTAAATCCAAACAGGCCAAATGACAGAAATTAATACTTTAAAATTAATACCAGTCTACAGCTACAGAACAGTCCATTTTTACTTTATTAATAAGAAGGTTTTCAGAAAATACAGCAACTGAAAACTACAAATAGAAACATGAAACCAGTGTAACTCTAAGCTGTGAACAACATGTCTCCGTGTGAGAGAGAGGTTGTGAACCTCCATTTATTTATTGCTCTTAACAGAAGTAAGATTTTCCAAGTTTGTCGTTCTCAGACTCGGATGCTGAGCCGAGCTCTCACTGTCCCTCCTTCACTTTTCATATTTCACTGCCATCTCCCTGAAATCACATCCAGATGTCGTCGTGGGCTCGCCGTCCTGCTTCCTGTGTCCAGTTCCCACCGAGCGCTGGAACGTGACACTTTCCCCTGGAAAATATAATAAAACTGAAAAAGCTCAGTGCAGCCGTTTCCCTTCATAAATCCTGCGGCCCTCTCGGTCATACTGTAGCTCTCAGAGTATTCTCGATATTTTAATGGAAGTAGCGCCGAGGTGCGTGGCAGTAAATCCACGTGGACAGCCACTGGTGGGCTTTCATCATCTACCTGAACCTCGGTGGATTTATGTCCAAACACGCAGGCAATAACTCCTCCCATCCTTTCTGCAGGGTGGGTCAGATTTAATCCCCTGTGTGCGACCCTCCTTGTGTACGCTAATAAACGCCGTCCTCACCTGTCGACACACAGGCCAGAGAGGGCAGCGAGTATCTGACAGCTTTATGAGTCTTTATTTTTCTAAACTCACACTGATTTTTATCATGTTTATGAGCACAAAAAAAAATGTTTAAGTTCCTCGAGGTCTTTAAAGAGAGTCAGGACCATAGACCAACACACCTTCTGAAACATGAAGCAGCCTTTCTGATGACCAGCAGGGGGCGACTCCTCTGGTTGTAAAAGCAGTTTGATTGCATAGAAGCTTATGAGAAAATGAGCCTACTGATCACCTGACCTCAGTAAACCGTTACCAGGTGAGTTTGTGATCTTAGTCGCTGGTTTTAAGGCTTATTGAATAAAACACAAAGTTTATTGTGTTTTATTTGTTGTGTGTGATTTAGGACGATTTAGAGACGACCCTGTGCACGGTGAATATTTGCATTAGTGTCGACTTTTTTGTGTTTTCATCACTGGACTTTTTTTTTGTTAAAGATGGTTCATTCTAACCTTTATCGCGCAAAATCATTTTGTTAAGCTAAAAGGCACATAAGCAGTCGACTGTTTTTTCAATAAGTGCATTTTTCCTTTAAGCCCGTTTTTCACCTGGAAAAAAAAAACTTTATGATGCTCAAGTTTGTTATTTACCTCAAAGGTTCATGAGCTAGGATTGTTACTTGAAAAAGTAAAGTCCACATTAGTCATTGCTTTAAAAAAAATGAATTCAGTGCACTACTTAATTATTAGTCAGAGAAACTAACTCATTACATTATTTTCGTTTTGCTCATAAAATGAGGCTACACAAATCACTATGCTAATAAGGACACACATACAATCTTTCTAGCTTTGAACACAAAGCCGACAACACAAAGCAAAAATGACAACCAACCTAAAAGATGGAGAAAAAACGGAGGCTGACTGCTCAGCAGTTTGTTACCTGGTGAAGATCAGGCTCGGGCTGCTGTACTCGGGTCTGCATGCACTCAGCGTTAACATCATCCCGAGTTCTTGGCTAACTCTGCGGCCTTTACACACCAAGCACGTTGTGAAAGAAGACACAAAATTCAGAATTTTTCAGATAAGAACTTTCTGTGTAACATATGTACACATCGACAGCATTGCGGTTTTGCGAAAAATGAATTCTCAACATGAAAAAATGGAGGGGTTTATGAAGCCATGATAAGCTGCTCCTGATGTTTTAAAACAAGAAAAGAAATAAACAGAGATTCTGGGTTCGTCCAAATCTCAGGAGACAGTAGCAACAGGAAAATTTCATGGTTTGATCCAGGAGTTGAAGCTGTATCGCAGCCGCTTTCATACATATTTCAGGACGTCAGTGGGGCAGTTCGAGCTCTCGTTGGCAGAGTTGGGACCACATCTGAGGAGGCAGAGGAATCATTTCAGAGAGCCGACTCATCCAGAGTAACATTTAGCAGCGTGTCTGAGGTAAAACAAACCGCTCCACCTTTTTCCTCCACCCTGCACATAAACTGAAGTCAGCGGATTGTAGCACATAACACAAATAATAATGAGACTGAATTCAGATTACTGAATCTAGTATGGTAACGCGTTACAGTGATTATTTTTCAGTAACGTATTGCACCCACTGCTGATCGTAACAGCACTAATGTCGATAAGACTGAGTGTCAGCAGTGCTTCCAAATGCACCCATCGACCCATTTTCTTCCACTTATCCAATTAAGGGTCACAGAGAGCTGAAGACTCTCCCAGCTTACATAGGTCAAGAGGTGGGGTACACCTGGACAGATCGCCGATGGATCACGGTGCCTTTATGCCGATATTCATGTGTTTGTACTGTGGAAGAAACCCACGCAGACACGGTAGGAACATGCAACCTTAACACAGAAGGATCCCCTGCCTGGACTCAAACCCAGGGCCTTCTTAACCTCTAACCACCGCGCCAGAGTGCCGCCCTGCTTCCACATGTATCTTGTGAGTGTTGATAAAGGTTTAATAAATTAAGCTCGTGGACTGGATTCATCTTTGATAAAACATCATCTTTGTTCTGTTCTGTGTTGTGTTCTTTTCTCTTTAAAACTCTAATTTGTGCCTTTAGGTTTTATCACTCTTTGTTTTCTTCACTTCAGTCATTCGCTCTCTTTCATTATCTTTATGCCTCTGAGTTACTAAATCGCCCTCTTTCTTTGAAAACACTAAATATTCCGAATGCTTTCTGGCCTAAAAATAATTATAAAACGAGTCATTAAAAATCCATTTTGATTTAATGGTAATCACATGAACCTGTTCAGTTTCTGCTCTCCACTTTAATTTGCTTTATGAAACATAATTAGTGGGAACCTTTACTGCCCTCCTTTGTCTTCACCCGCCTGGAGATGAGAAGCATCTCTCGCTGAAGTGGAGTCCCACACATGAATGAAAAGCAGAGGAAATATTGAGCAGCTGACGGAGGTTAACAGGTTTTCGGCGAGCGTGTTGTCGGTTTTCCTGCCTGTGTTTCATCATCGTGTTCACGCTGTCGCTTTAATATCGGCTGTCGCTGGGGAGCGAAACAAACATGTGCCATCATCGTCTGAGGCGATGAAGAAATGAAGAACACAATAACATCAAAAGAAAACAAAGTCGCTCTAAAGACAACAGGAGGAGGGGAAAAACTGACACTTTACAGCAAAACAAGCCGTGTTCATTTCCATATTCGATGTTGTCGAACCTTCGTTTAAGGCCCTGGGAGGTGTTGGGGTCCCCAGAGGATCGCTCCATCAGAGGAAAAGAAAAGAAAAGCTTCCCCCCCCAGAGCCCATCAGCTCTTTGTTTCATATGTCTGAGATTTTTTCCCCCTAAAACTACAGCGTCTGATCGGATAAATCACGTTTCAGCCTGATGTGTTTTCAGAGTCCGAGGCTCCCTGAAGGCCCTGCAGAGTGTTTTCTCTGTCTGATAAGAATAACTGAGTTAATATTTTCAATATCCAGCCTCATACAAGACAAACATGTACAGTAACATTTACATTTTCTGACACGGAGCCCAAAGCTCTCAGATTGAGACAGCCTTCCAGCTTCTATAATAATAAAACATAGCCGAGCGCTGTGAAATGAACACTGCATACTCGTCTTGGCAGAGCTCTTACGGCACTTAATGTTTAAGAGTTTAATGTAATTTACTGTTGAGCAGACTCCAAGGGTCATTCAGAGTGTTTCTGGGGTCTTCGAGGAGGTTTTGGGGGATACTTGAAAAGGTACGGTGGTGCTTTACAGGGTGCAACGAGTCACTGAAGAGGTTCCTAAAGTCCTCAGGAGGGCAGAGGGTGATAAAGGAAGTTGGAAGGTTTAGGGTGATTCTATAATGGGCACAGTTTGACAGGGCACAAGTGCTTTGAGGTTCTGGTCTCATTGAGGATCCTTGAAAGGGTTCGAGGACTCCTGAGAGTTTTATTTCTCTCTTTTGGAGTTTGCTTGAGGGCTCCTACACAAAGCTGTTGGGTATTTTTCACATAAAATAGTTAGAACAGCCAGGTTACACTTTCCTGTTCAGTGTTGTGGGTTCAAATGGAACCATTACTGCGTGCGCAGCTGTGGTCTCTAAGGGTTTATATTTCAATGAGTGATTGTCCTCATTGGGTGTTAGATCTCAGTCTTATGGGCTAAAAATACCCTCCACCATGTACTGTATTTATACTCTGGCACAGTGGAAAAATACAGCACAATCAGACTGGTTGTTTCAATTCGAATTTAGTTTGAAGTAACAAAATATTTAAGAGAACCAAACTCTCCATCATTATACAAGCATGTCCCAATCAGTTCTTTACTCCAGGAAGAGCAGACGCTAGATTTAAAATGCAGATTGGTGATGTGTATCATCCACTTTCAAGGAAGGCCATCGACTGTGTTTTCATTCTGTCCAGAGTTGGAAACTAAAGTCTCAGCAGAGGATTGGAAATCAGCTCATGCTGTAACTCTCACAGTGAATACATGCCACTCGTATCACCTGATGATTAGATGCTGACGCACCTCACCTGACTCCTTTCAATGTGGAGGAGGAGCAGCTGCTCTGAGCGCCTCCTGAACAGCCCGTAATGTTTCACTGTGATTGGCAGAAAGATTCAACCATTTTAGAAAAGAGTCACAGCAATAAAATCAACTTTGAATCCTAAACAACATCATTCTCATAAAAATTAACCAACATTAATGAGCCTCGGTTTTTATAACAGCTAATAGCATTATTTGGGGGGAAAATACACCAAATATTATACACTGGGAAAATTTCGTCATTTAACATTTGACTGAAGTTTGGGGACCTGCTGTGAACTCTAAATCATTCAGACTCAGTCAGAAAAGTTGTTTTGTCTGACCTGATTTTTAAAGCAAATTTAGAAATTTAGGTTGAAGAATATTTACAGTTATTTGCTTTTTGGGATTGACATTTATTTAATTAATAAGAGTGGTTTGTTGGTTGCCTTCTGTCATTTTGGTACCTTGTTAGAACTGAAAAACTGTAAATACTCTACGTCTTTAAAATCTTTAAAATTCTAAATTTAGAGTGATTAAGAGGGTTTCATACTAAGGCTCTCAGGTTTATAGGACTTTACAGGGACCACTGCAAGGTTTCAGAGCTTACACAGCACTGTGGGAATCGCTAACAGGGGTTTCAGGGGTCTTTGGGGATGTTGTAGGGTGTCCTGGGTGAGTACTCATGGTCCTTCTGGAAGCATTCGGAGTTCTGTCTCCTCAATCCAAAACTAACTGACAAAAAAACAAAAAAACTTCAGAAGCAGATTTATTTTTTGTCTCCAAGTAAAATCTGAGTGGACTCGGACTGTTGATCCTCTCTGCAGGGTTTCCTGTTCTTCATCTCTGAGCTGCTCTGACGACTGCTGCTGGCTGTACATTAAATCCAGATTGCACCTCTGAGACTCATGAGAACAGCATTTCCAAAACACTGAAAGAAAAGTCGCCTCTTTCTGGGATGTTTTTCTTTTAAGGAAAAAAAAAAGCTGTCAGGGGTTCCTGAAGATGGAAAACTCTCAGAGAAGTCGGGGAATCCCTGAGGAACGACAGCGAGGAACATGGAAAAGAGGAAGGCGGGGCTCAACCTGACCGCGGAGGGTTTTAAGAACCACCGCAGAGCTGCGGTTTGTGGGGTCACATGTTGACTCAGTCCTGGACATGTGGAGGGTTTTGAGGAGAGGAAATGTAGCAGCATTTTACAACCCCCCAAACGGTGGAGGCGGGCTCAGATTACAAAGGCGGGGCTCTGCTTCAGGAGGCGGGGCTTCAGCTGTGGGCAGAAGCTCCTGCTGCTCTTGTGGAGACACAAGAAGTTTGAAAGCTGGAACCTTAAATTATTATCCTGTCCACAGCTGTGATTAATGCTTCGCCCGTGCGTGAATCAAAAACACGACCTTAAAAAATATAGAAAGATATTCCTGGAGAAGGAAAGACTGACGTTTCACTTTGGACTCTTTCAACTAAACAGTCAATCTCCAAAACTGAACTTTTTCTTCTTCTGTCTTTACCTTTACAGGCACAAGAGGGAAACTTTGGAGATCAAGATTTTTGAAACTGTGTCCAATGAACCTGGGGGGGCCGGGTCGGGAACCACTGGTGGTCAGTCACCACTTTAAAAGATACTTTGGTGCATCAAGATGGCAATAAAATGGCAATAAGAAGGCGTTAGTCTGCAATCAGTCTGCGATTGAATGGTTTCAATTTGGAAATTACATCCAGTCCGTTTCTGACAACTAAATCAAAGATCTGAAGCATAAATTTAGAAATTCTTTCACAAATAGTGACATGCTGCAATTTATTTGGAATATTATTGTAACTTGTCTTCAATAGGCAACTGGTTGCCAGCTGGTTGTATAGTGATTATTTTCTGAGCACCTAGCAGCACAGACTGACTCAGAATGATTGCAGCGTGCTGAGAATCTGAGTTTATTAACTAGACTGAAGTCATTTGCAAAAGTGATTACAATTAATATTAGTTGGGCAACAGTTGTTTGGAGACGGGTTGCCTCACTCCAGATGACCTACGCAATTAATCAAATGTTGCACCCTTAACCTCTGGGAAACCATTTAATCACTTAATTACCTGCAAAGAAACTAATGCAGTCACTCAGCAACCCCGTTTTTTGTTCTAGTTGCACAGAGGTGGTCGTCCTATTTTTACGCTACACCATAAGCAACAAACAGAAAATCTGAAGTACTAGCATCACAAACACAGACCTGATAGTCTGACACCAAACCTGATGATTGCGCTCTGATCAAACATCAGCTTGTTAAAATAACGTGACAATAGTTCAGATAGCCGAATTTCCACATTTCTACTACTGAACCATTTTTAGTCTGAAGCTATTCCCACACTAAATTTCAAATAAGAACAGAAGAAAAAGTGATATTATATCATAAAAAAATATTATTGCCAACTTTGCCTTGAATTCATTTTTTTGTCCATTTATTCAATTCAATACAATTCAGTTTTATTCATACAGCGCCAAATCACAACAACAGTCGCCTCAAGGCGCTTTATATTGTAAGGTAGACCCCACAATAATACATAATACATACATACATTCAGAGAAAAAACCCAACAATCATAATAATAATAATAATAATAATAATGTATACTTTATTGATCCCCGTGGGGAAATTCCTCTCTGCATTTTAACCCATTTTATGATTATTTTATTTTATTTCAATAAAAGAAAAGCTGTGTGTCATTTGACTAAACAGCAGATCTAATCTAAAAACTCAGAAATCTTTATTTAATATCCAGATGTTACTGTACGACTACAGCCATCAACAAATTAAACAAGAATTATTTCCAGCACAAACGCCACCAGGTAACGGTAACATATCACAAGTCTCACACACAAGGCTCAGTGCTTTAAGACAACCTTCTTCTGATTGGCCCCCCCTCTCAAACACAAGAGTGGAGAAAAAACTGTATCAAACATGAGTGTTTAGAGCAGTTTGAGCCTTACCTCTCAGATTCTGGCTCACAATGATTACTTGTGCGTACATTTCCCTCATTATTTGAAACTTCGGGCATGTTTAACATGAACAGCCACTTAAAGAACAGGAGATGTATGAAATATCAGAAATAAGGAAAAGCAGAACAGGTCCACTTTAAAGCTTCTGCCTCAGAGAGATCATCTGGAAATGAGAAGTGAGCCGGCCAGATGTCGAACACAAAGCAACTGTTTTCAGTCGAGTCGCGACCTGCAGGGAGTGAATGTGAGTAGATGAAGTCTGTGTGTGTGTGTGTGTGTGTGTGTGTGTGTGTGTGTGTGTGTGTGTGTGTGTGTGTGTGTGTGTGTGTGTGTGTGTGTGTGTGTGAGAGAGAGAGCGAGAGAAAAGG
>VUQG01002718.1:0-15044 GCA_015106755.1 Etia nguti
ACATTGTCTCTATTTGCCGTTTTATACATTCTGTAATTTACTACATGGTACTGGGCACTGCTTTAAAGAATAACTCAACTAAAAACTGCAAAGGAAATGGGAACCTTTTTTTTAATTATTTATTTTGTTGTGCAGTAATAAATAAATAGAGAGAGGTCCAAAGATGCATGTGATGGACGTGGAACATGAGATCAGACAAATTTAAATGAGCTACAGTTTTTGATTCACACTTAAACTGCTTTAAAAAAAATTTTTTTTATCTTGGGTGTATCTTTAAAAACGATTTATAGCTATCATTAATTATTATTTCCCTTGTTTTTTTGATAGAACTATTTTTGTATCAAGCTTAGTCATATCCAGAATGTTTTGACCCTCAGGTTTTTTCAGCACGTTATGACTTAACCTTACTTACAAAACTTGTCTCTGTGAGCCTACCTGTTAAGTGCAGGACCTCTGCCCCTCAGCTGTGTAAGCCACAGCACCCTGATAAGAGTTCACTGACCTTTGTGTTGGAGTGGGAAGCAGAGAATTGGGTGATGACAAGCAAAACAGACTATGAGATGCAAAAAAAAAAGAAGCAGAAGAAGAAGTAAGCGGTATCTTTACAGTCAGACGTTTCTGATACCCACTGTTGCCAGAGAGGGGAATTGAAAACGATTATCTCGAAGAAGCTGAATATGTCAGGGCATTGAAGTGGACTGTAGGGTGGGAGATTCTCACCAGTGCTGAGTCTGATCAAACAAGCTATCCAGATGAGAGAAAGATTAGATGAGATGAAGGTCTCTGCGGATTCAACTGGCTGACTCTATGATTGCAAACATGTACTGTGTTTACTTTTGTCTAGGGGTATAGTAGAGACTGAATCCATCTCAACTTAATTTAAACACTTTTCTGTAGGGACAATGTGTGTTGCCTTTAACCCTGCTCCATAAAGTCTTAAATAAAATCTGGTGTTCACATAATAGCCAGGAACATCACCAGTATGAACAAATAAAGACCTGGTCTTGGTTGAAAAATTAGCTTGGTTTAGAGGACCTGTGTGTACCATAATGGCATGGCAACAAAATATAAATATTGCTCTCACTTATCATGACACTAAAATTTAGCAAAAGAGGAAGCAGTTCGCAGACATGAAAAGCAAAAGTCAGGACTATAGCTAATATTTAACATAGCCAAATGTTCTTGAATTGATTGGTTGTAACCTTTCTGTGGGAAGTGTGCATTTTTCTTCTGTATCTCTGTGGGTTTCTTAACCAAGTCCAAAGACATCCTTGTTAGGTTAATTAAGTATGTAGTTGTCTGTTTTTCTATGTTGGCCCTGTTCTGGCGCAGCAACCTCTTTCCATATGTCAGCTGGAATACGTTTTAATTAAGACACTGAAATAATTATAAAGTATATAACTTAAAATAAGTACAGCTTACTGTTCACATAATGGATCACTGAACTATGAACATTGCCTGCTTTTTCACTTATTTTAAGTTCAGCCTTTATATCATAAGTCTGCCCCACTGGTGGAATGACTCTTTATATCATAAGGCTGCGTACTCAATGAGTACCTGTTGATGCACACTGTTTGCTCTAAGAGTGGTAAGAGTGTCGAGAAGGTTGATCGCTTTTACTTTACAGCTGGACCAACAGTCATTAAGTTTAAACCTTTGAACTCACTTTGACCCTAAAACTGTCAAAAGGACGATAAGGAGAGGTTTTGGACTCTTTTAAAATGAGGGTCAGATATAATCCCACCAGCTTTTTCTGTCTGCGTCTTTGTGGGTCTCTGCTGTATGTCCTTAAAGGCTCTACACCCTGAGATTTTCCTGTTTTGCTCCATGTTGTCTTGCTGTTCTGTGTATTGTGATGTACTATTTTCCTTTTTTATATGACATATATTTATGTTTCAAGAATTCCACTTTTTCCAGAGGATCTTTTTGAGTCATTTAATTTTAATTGGATCTAAAAAGCTGGATCTCCACATCATTAGCTGGATAAGGTTACCATGTTGTCTTTAAAATTTGTGACCCGTCAAACCATTCAACACAAACCCGTGAATCATTCAAGCATAAAAAACGGACCTAACTCATGGAATGAACTGGTGTTGTGTCTACATATAACAGACAATGAACCAGTTTTACAGTGGTGTGAAAATGTGTTTGCCCCCTTCTATATTTTTGTATGTTTGCCACACTTGTGATGTTTCAAATCATCCATCCATCCATCCATCCATCTTCTTCTGCTTATCTGGGGCCAGGTCTCAAGGGCAGCAGCCTAAGGAGAGAAGTCCAGACTTCCCTCTCCCTAGCTGCCTCCTCTAGCTTGTCCGGGGGAACACCAAGCCATTCCCAGCCAAGCCGAGAGATATAATCCCTCCAGAGTGTCCTGGGTCTGCCCCGGGGCCTCCTTCCAGTGGGACATTCCCAGGACACCTCACAGGAGGCACCCAGGAGGCACCCTTGTTAGATGCCCAAACCACCTCAACTGGCTCCTTTCGATGTGGAGGAACAGCGACTCTACTCTGAGCCCCTTTCTGGATGGCCGAACTCCTCACCCTATCTCCAAGGGAGAAGCCAGCCACCCTTTGGAGGAAGCCCATTTCTGCTGCTTGTATCTGCAATCTCGTTCTTTTGGTCACTACCCACAGCTCGTGACCATAGGTGAGGGTAAGGACGTAGATCGACTGGTAAATTGAGAGCTTCATTTTTACGCTCAGCTCTCTCTTCACCACAATGGACCGGTATAGCGTGCGCATCACTACGGCCACTCCACCACGAGTGCTCCCGTCACTCGTGAACAAGACCCCAAGATGCTTAAACTCCTCCCCTTGGGGCACATCATCTGCGAAAAGCAAAGATGAGATTCTGAGACCACCAAAGTGAAAGCATTCCACCACTTGGCTACAACGAGAAATTCTGTCCATAAAAATTATGAACAGAATTGATGACAAAGGGCAGCCCCAGCGGAGTCCATCACCCACCGGAAACGAGTGCAACGAGTCTGCCAATGCAGAGGTACCGCCCCTGATCTCCACGCAACATTGTAAAGGCGTGTCAACAAAGACAGCCCTACAACATCCAGAGCCTTCAGGAACTCAGGGTGAACCTCATCAACCCCAGGGGCTCTGCCACCAAGGAGTTGTTTAACTGAAATAACCCCCAGAAATAGACGAGTCGTCTCACTCATCCCCAGACTCTGCTTCCTCCATGGAAGACGTGCCATTGGGATTAAGGTCCTCGAAGTATTCCTTCCACCGCCCAACAATGTTATCAGTCGAAGTCAGCAGTGCTCCACCCGGACTATACACAGTGCAGGTAGAGGCAATTCCCCTCCTGAGTTGCCTGACTTTTTGCCAGAATCTCTTTGAGGCAGTCCGAAAGTCTTTTTCCATGTCCTCTTCGAACTCCTCCCACACCCGAGTTTTTGCTTCAGCCACTTCAGCTTTCCAGCTGGCTTGTCAGTACCTATCAGCTGCTTCAGAGGTCCCACAGGCTAACCAAACCTGATAGGACTCCTTCTTCAGCCGATAGCTCCCTTGACCAGGGTTACCACCACGACAGGCACGAACCACCTTGCGGCCGCAGCTCAGTGCACCAGCTTTGGCATTGGAGGTGCTGAACATGGTCCATTCGGACTGAATGTACCCAGTCTCCTTCGGAATAATGTTGAAGCTCTGCTGGAGGTGTGAGTTGAAGATCTCATGGACCTGCTAGGTTTTACCTTTGCACCCTCACTATACGTTTAGGTGCACCAGGTCTGTCCAGCATCTTCCCTGCAACCTGATCCAACTCACCAGCAGGTGGTGATCAGTTGACAGCTCAGCCCCTCTCTTCACCCGAGTGTCCAGAACTTATGGTCTGGTGATCATCGACCTGCGACCTAGGGTGTCCTGGTGCCAGGTGCACTTATGGACACCCTTATGTTCGAACATGTGGTTTGCACAGAAGTCCAATAACGTCCAATCCGGTAGGGCGTTCCTCCCAGTCACGTCCCTCCAGGTCTCACTGTTGCTTCCCACGTGAGCATTGAAGTCTCCCAGTAGGACAACAGAGTCCCCAGGTGGAACACCCTCCAGTATCCCACCCAGGGACTCTAAACAACATGCCACATTCACCCATTCATACAAGCACTGTCTTTGAAGTGCTTTCTAACTTACATTCACACTCTGGTGCATCAGAAAGGAACTTGGGGTTAATATCTTGCCCAAGGATATTTGGCATGCAGACTAGGGGGAGCCAGGGATCGAACCACCAACCTTTCTACCAGTAGATTACCTGCTCTACCTAGTAAGCTACAGCCACATAAATTATCTTTGGAAACCTGAGTTCAGTTTCTCTAGCCCAGGCCAGTCAGTTTAACTAATTGTGTGTCTGGGTCATCTGGCATATTTGATAAATAAAGCTGGGTATCATTGGCATAGCAATGAAAATGTATGCTACAGCTTAAATCAGTGTCTCTCCATTAAAGTGAAATAGAACAAAAAAAAAACCTAAAGACTTTTCTGATATTTCACTTGGACTTCCAGAAGAAAAGGTGTAAAGATGTATTCATTTTTGCTTGGGATCATACACTCACTGGCTACTTCATTTGTTACATCTTGTTATTACTGAATTGGACTCTCTTTTGCATTCAGAATGACCTTAATTCTTTGTGGCATGGATTAAACAAGGTGCTGGAAACATTCCTCAAAGATTTGGTCCATATTGATGTAATACCATCACACAGTTGGTACAGATTTGTCTGGTTTCCGTCCATGATGCAAATCTACTATTCCATTACATTCCAAAGGTTTTATATATTTGAGGATGATCTAAAAATTAAATTCCGTTATATAAATTAAAAACAAAAGAAAAAGTCATATGATATCTTCTTTATGCAGGAAATTTTGATGCTCATTTACACTACAACAAATACAATGAGTACAATGTAAGAATAACAAGTGAATAAGAAGAATGTTTGTTATGAATAAAACTTTTGGAGCAGAAATACAATTTGAAACTTTTTTTTGGTGTCATGACGCAACAGTCTTGCATTGCACACATTTGTGTGTGTAATGTGTTCCTGCAGCTGAATTAAATAAAGGCTTCTTGTGCTATTTTGGCTCACAGTATAGCATAGTGACATCTATTAAACTAACACAAAATAAAGTAAGACACTGATATGAATTTTTCTTTTTTTTAAACAACATCCGTTGTGCTTTTAGTGTCATTCTCTGACTTGTTAGTTTATGCTCCAAATGAATTTACCTGAACTGACCCGTGTTGCTTTAAATCCGTTTGATTACACTGAGGTGAAATAAAAGGAGCTGAACTGATCAAAAAATTAAAGTGAGAGTGGCCACAGAGTCAGGGACTGTGCTCTGAGCCGCTCTGTCACTATTGCGCTATATTTAGCCAACACACACCAACAAGCCCCAAAACAGTAAGCGCTCGCTGACCCCCACCATCTGCTCACTCTCTCTCTTTCACACACACACACAAGTATACAGACACACACCTTATGGTTTTACCGCCAACTGCTGCCCACAGACCCCCCAGGTAAACCCAGGTGGACTTATTAAGATTCGCGTCATGAGGTGTTGTTACACACACATAGACACACATACACACACACACACGGGAGGGGGACTCCAGCGATAGGGTTGTTAGTGAATTTGCTCATTATGGTGGATACATATACTGTATATAACAACAGGGCTTTTCAAAGACTTACTGTGAGAGCAGAGAGCTATGGGGAGCCATTTTAATGAGCTTGGATGTGGAATTCTCTCCCTCTCTGTCTGTGTGTGTGTGTGTGGCATCGAAGTGAATGTGTATATAACACATCTATCATGCATTTCTCTCCCTCACGCCTTCAATTATGGTAAAAGGACAAAATGACCCTACAACATTTGTATTACTCCTGTTTGGGCTCACATTTATATTCATATTCTGAGTCACACTTTTATGCTTGTAATACCTGGCCCCTTAGAGTACTGTGTTTCGCACGCTGTGGGATGTTTTTTTGTTGTTGTTGTTTTTGGGTTTTTTTTATCCTACCACCTCCTTTAGCCAGAAGTTATAGAACACTTTACACAGGTGCACAGCTGCTTGAAAATCAACTGCCAAAGATGCAAAAGGTGACCGAGACAGCAACTCGTGGGATTTTTCTGGATCTGTTTTCTGCTTACACATATTCGAACATAGTGTTAGCCCAGGCACGAAGTCAAGCTCAATGCCACAATCTTGGCAGGTCAGCCAATCTAAGTGCCAGCCCACATCAGCTTATGGCTCAGCTGACACCCTCCCACATAGTCATCTTGTGAACACTATATATGAAATATCTTTAACAAATGATAAATTGATAGTTAAAACACCTTTAGTTATTTACCATTAGCAAGAAAAATAGAAATTTATAATGTTTACTTTTTTGCTATGCAATTTTAAAAAATGACCAAGAGACCCATCTCACTCTTGGATGCAGAAGTGTGATAGACAATGGTTTTGGATTCAAATAAAATTGTTTTTTTTTGTACACAAATTAATGACATAAATATAAAATATAATTTTACTATTGATTAGACACTAAAATAACTAATCATACTTTTTTCATTTATTATCAGTTGCTATTATAAAATTGTACCAGATGACCTTTTAGGAAGGACTACTTAATCTGCTTTAGTCTTCCCAAATCTGCAAACCACTCAGCAGTCCACCTTAACCTCAGCTCGTACTATCATGCTGGATCCAACTGAGTCAAAGTCATATCTGTTGTCAGTGTTGCTGACAACAGATATGACAGTATATGAGTATATAACGGCATATAGGATATGAGTGTTTTTCTGCTGCTCTACCTGTATATATATAAATTCATGTAGATGTGCTCTACCTGAATTTGCATATGCACACATGGTTCCAGAACAGTACCATAGAGCCTTGCATAAATTTCTGCTGTAAATTCAATTCAATTCAGTTTAATTAAATTCAAGTCAATTCAAGTCAATATTATTTATATAGTGCCAAATCACAACAGCAGTTGCCTCAAGGCTCTTTATATTGTAAGGTTAAGATCCTACAATAAGGTATTTTTTTTGTACTTTTTAACTAGTAATAAAAAAGTGTGGACTAAAATTTGTTCATTTTTGAACTCTGTTGGTCAGTTATCTGGTTACAATGCAGCCTTTTATTCTACAAATCCCTGGAGAATCTGACAGAAATCAGTGATTTGTTTTGGTGTTTTTGGCATGTCGATGGTGTTTAAAGGTTCAGAGAGCACTCTTTGCTCTGCTTTGGAAGATTGGAGCATCCGGGTGAAGATGACAGTGTTGTCATCGCAAGCGTGCAAGCCTATTAGACTGGCAGACTGACAGTGCAGCCTAGTGGTAAAGAAACGAAGCCTCACACATGAACACATACACACACACAAATGCTGCAGACAAGGGACAACTCAGCTATAGAGCATAACAGCATCTGAAATATGATGCACATCCATCCGCATCTGTGTGTTTGTGTTTATGTGTGTCTCGCTCTAGCCAGACATTGCACGTAGGCACAAAGCTCCCCTATACATGCTGTGGAAGAACCATTATGAACTCACACAGACACCCCTGTGTCTCCAGGCCTGAGGAGGGTGGAGGCAGGCGTTTGGCAGGTGCAGCACTGCCTCAGTTTGGCCTTGACACTCATGTCAACTAACCTCCATCTTCTTTGCTTAGTAGGCCACCTGTCTGTATGTTCACACTCAACATTCATGGACAGGCCTCACTTAAAGCCTTAAATATTTTGTAGGATGAGTAATAGTTTACCTCTGTATGTGTGTGTGTGTGTGTGTGTGTGTGCATGTGTGCATGTGCAAGGCCAATCAAGCAGCAGCAGAAGAAGCAGCCCTGTCGCGATGGCAGCCAAGCTGTGACAGTGTTGTGCTGCCATGTCCCAGGGCTCACGGGGTGTACAGTTCTGTTTGGAAACTCAGCACGCAGCAGGGCTGGCAGACCCCTGAGCAGACCTCTGTGACACACAACACAGCTACAGCAGGAGCATGAGTGGCTGGCCCTGTGCAAAGGGGGACTGTGGAGAGAAATGCATTCTTTACTTACACTTATTTATTTCATAATTTAACAATAAAACATATTTGGACTAAGAAGTACTATTATATAAAGATATGATCAACTGAAGTAATGTCTTTAAAAACATTACAATAATTCTTTTTAAGGTTTTTAATGCTACAATATATTTATTTATTGATGATAGTCATGTTATTATTATTGCTAACAATGGCAATATAATAATAATATTAATAATAATAATAATAATAATAATAATAATAATGTGTGCAAATTACATCTGACAAAAAGGTCTATTATAATCTCTTTTGGATTTATCAGTGGAAGAATTACTTAATGGTTAGGTAGTATTAGTTATTAGCAGTATTTGTATATTAGTGTTTTTATTAGTACAAATAAATCTGTTAACATTATTTGTATTATTTCCATTAATAGGACTGACAGTTATGATATATAATTATTTTTACTGATACAAAAAATAGAAATTAGAAAAGTAGTGACGGTAGGAGTAGTACTAGTAAAAATAACTGAACATTGTTTAAACTGTTATAATACTCTACTACAAGTAATAGACGTTGGAGTAGTAGCTAGGAAACCCAACCAAGTACAAGTAATTTTAACACTAATAATAGCTGACACATAACATTATTTGTTATGATTTATTGCTACTTTTATTATTAGTAGTAGAAGTACA
Source organism: Etia nguti (assembly GCA_015106755.1). Classification (NCBI taxonomy): domain Eukaryota; kingdom Metazoa; phylum Chordata; class Actinopteri; order Cichliformes; family Cichlidae; genus Etia; species Etia nguti. The sequence goes on from VUQG01002718.1 coordinate 8,725, forward strand.
GATATAATAGTAACAATAACAGTAGAATGAGTAATCAAGTAAAAATAATAATAATAATTTTATTCTAAAAAAATCTATGTGTGGAAAAAAAAGAGGGAAGTTCAAACAGTATAAGATGACAGACAAATACCATCACAGTCTAAAAAGGCTCCACAGATTAAAACTAATGACAGACATTTTAATGTAAAACAAAGGCTGGGACATTTTTACTATGCAGTGTGGGATTGTATGGTCGTGATGTCATTCTGGGTAAAAGTTACTGAGGTCTTGAGATACCAAATATGTGAAAACTTTAGCATTTTTTTCTTCTTTCACTGCGGTTGGCTCGAGCACAGCTTCTAGAGTCATGCTGAGAAGCTGGAAAATATATTGAAAAAGTACAAGTACTGGTTAAAACAGCATCCTTTAAATAAAGGATCGTGTTTACTAAAAGGAAACATGAAAGAGTGAGAAATTACTCGTCTAGAGTTTGATGAAGATCTTGTTTGGTTTTTATGAGCAACCAAGGATCATCAGTTACTGCTGTAGACTTTCTCTCATCTTAATTTTAAAACATAACTTTTCACGTTTACAGTGTAATTTAGTTTTTGCACTATTTGTATTCCATGTGCTACGACTGGCATGCTGGGTTGGAGCAAAGGCGTCTGTTATTATGCCCGTCCATTTTATTTTTTTAATTCTGCTTTTATTTTTTTAATCAGCTGCAATTTTTTTATGTGGAAAAAAGTAAAGTAGTAGAGTAAGCAGTATTATTATTATATTATTAGTCTAGAGGAAACAGAAACTAAGAACAAAACTCTAATTATCCATAATTAACAAACAGAAAACAGGTTTGATACTATTTGTCATTACACACAGCGAATGAAAGTGCACCAAAGACTGTATATGAAAAAAAATTTCACTACTGATTATTTATTTATTTCCTTTTTTATTGGAGTTGGAGCAAACCTTATTTGTACAAAAGTGCATAGTACTAAGCTAGCAGCTAAGCTTAGCTATTTTAGTTAGCAAGCTGTTAATTAGTGCTAAGTAGATCACTAATAAAGTACAAGAATTTTACTTTGCATGAACCCCTTGAGTAGGCTGGCAAACTACGATAATTATGAGGTAAGTCCATTAAAATCCTTCACAAGGCACCGAAAACCCAGACATGGTGGTGAGAGGACTAGTTAGCAGAGGTGAGAGCTAACAGACAGCCACTGGCTACAGCTAACTGTCTGAGCAGCCAGGTCTCTAATTTTAAGCCTCAACAAAATACAACTTTTAAAACACTTCACCCATTGTAGAGTTGTTCGGGAGGGAGGAAACTATACGCTGTGCTCAAAACCTTCTTTTTGCACCAGGGTGTAAACATGCTCTTTAATGCTGTAAGGTTGAAGGACCTGCAATTTTTGGCACTTCCTGTGTTGGCTTCATTTTTAAGCTCCAGAGGCTGGTGCTTGGTGTTAACATTGAAACAATAGCTGAGCAAACATTCTCACCTCAAGGTCTGTTCAGCAGCTTGTCTCCAGTTTTCAAAACATGCGACATGAGTGGACCCAGAACTACTAAGGATGTTTTGTCAGCTGTATATTATTAGTTTTACATCAGTTCACAGCGATCGCACCTCATGAATACAAATGTGGTTAAAGTGAGATTTGGCAGACTGACTAATAGAATCTATTTTTCTGTCAGCCTTCTAAACCAGTGTTTGCACACACATGTGTCTTGTTCATGTGTAACAATTTTACCTTACTGTGGCTCAGGTCACTGCAACGCAAGCTTATCAAGAGTGCGGGAAGAAAAAAGGTCATTGATCAGGACAGGTGCCGTGATCTTACACATTTCCCACCATCGCATGAATCGATGCTTGATCACAGTGCTCGAATAACAGTGCTTCTCTCACACACAGACACACATATGTGAAGTCACGCTGTGCTGCACCTGGTCATAGTGAAGGTAATAGCTTTATGAATGCAATATGGATGATCGATAACCGATCATTGTCCTTGGGCCTCGCAGACATGCTGCTGTTTTCAGTTTATCCCATCAGTCAGATATTTGCCACTGGGTAGGTGAGAGTGTGTGTTTGTTGGGGAGAGGCGAGCCAATGACAAATGAGGGTAAATAGAGGTAGAGAGAGAGGGAAAAAGCGAGGGAGAGAGGGAGGAGTTGGGGTGTAGCACTGTGCCAGCTCATGACCCAGAGAGATAAACAGAAAGTGAGAGTTGGCCAGGCAGGTAGGACAGGGAGGGTGTGGCGTTCTGAGAGAGCGTTTACTCCTGACGCCGCGCTCTAATTGGCTGCCACCGCTCTGACAGACGCGGTCGTCCCTCCCTCCCTCCTTCTGCCTGCCGAAACTCTATCTATGTATGTGTGTGTGCATGAGGGAGCTGGCAGATTGAAGAGAGCCACAGAGGCAGCCTCTAACTCCAACCCAATGAGCTCACAGCCTTCAAACACACACACACACACACAAAATCTCTCCTCAGCGCTCTGCTCTCACTCTCTCTTCAACCCTGGGACACAAGAAGAAGAAGGAGGAGAGAGCACAGAGAGAGAGAGGAAGAGGCAGTGAGTTGCAGAGAGGGAGAGTGAGGGTGAGGGAGTAAGAGAGGAGAGAGGGAGAGAGAGGCAGAGGGAGACTGGCGGGGTGTGAGGGAGAACACCATGGCTTCAGATCCGGGGCTGGCTGCGATGCTGCTATGGACTATATCACTACAGGCTGTGGGCACCTCGGGAACTAACAGCAATGAAGGTAAGAAAGAGAGAGAGAGTCTTTGTGTGTGTGTGTATGTGTGTGTGTTAATTTGAACGGCCAGAATTAAATAGTGCATACAGTCAGACAGCAGGGATTAACTTCATATGTACATGTGGCGCTCCAGTGTGGAGAACACAACGACAATGAGTCAACGCATGACATGCACGCACACAAACACATTAACAAATGTAAACACACACTTCAGAGAGGATGTCTCAACCCAGGGGCAAGACATCAAAGTTTGCTTCGCGGAGCAACTCAAGGAAATCCGCCTGATGTCTGCATGTGTACGTATGAACTCGTCTTGACATTGCTCATATTTGGCCGGGTTGCGTGTCAGCTGCAGTAACAGCGCATGTGTCTGCTGAGGGCTTAGGCGGTGACGTGAAAGTGTGTGTGTCTGTGCTCTTTTCTTCGTGTTATCTGAGCCGAACATTTTCATGAATCCTCACTTGTGTGAGCTTCTTGAAAAAGTGTGTGTGTGTGTGTTTGTCCCCTATACTCTTGTTCCGCACACTTTGCTCCCCAAAGCCCAGCCTGGGTTTGTTTTCTTCCATCCTCTTGCCCTTCATCTTTCCACCATGAGACGGAAAACTGTTGTTATCACTTGTTCAACTAATGCTGCACGCACACGCCACAGAGTCCCCTGACACCTTCCTTTATATTAGTTTGTGAGCGTGACACGGTCCTTGACATAGGTCTGATCTCAGGAGGCTGAGTGACAGCAGCGACTCAACTGTTAGGGCCTCTTCTTCACCCCCCGTGACAACACTGAGCTTTATCTGCTGCATGAAGACAAGAAAAAAAGCAGCAAAAGATGACTTTGGAGTGAGTGAGTGAGTGTGTGTGTGAGAGTGTGTGGGGTGGGATTGCCTCAGTGGTGAAGAAGTATCCAGTACGAAGTCAAGTAGGGTGAGGTGAGACACGTTCGGTCCTGCGATATCCGCATGTCACATTTTATTTACCTCTCCATCCTTCGGCAGTCCTGTCCTGATTGGTGCTGATTGGACCACAGTGTTCGCTCATATCCACTTCCATGTAAAGCGCTCCCATTCTTCCTGTGCCTTTGCTCTTAACATTCAGCCCACGATGACTGGCGCCCATTGCTGAGACATACATGCTAACTGAATTTAAGAACTTGTCTATCTGACTCCAAATCTAAATGTAAAAGCAAAACAAACAAACCCCCCACCCCCAAACACCCCTCCCCCCCAAATTGGTAGAAATTCACAAAAGTTTCACTGTCCATCATTTTAGGTCCAAAAGTGTCTCGATGAAGCTTAATAAAAAAAAACTGTTAAGAATACTGATGTGGTGCAAACTCATTTAAATCAACATGGTTTCATATTCTAATATTCTAATACGTTGAGGTAAGAGTTAATATTACAGTTTTATTAGAAGATTTGTATTAATTTCATCGCTAACAATATAAGACAGGAAATGTAGGAAAAATAAAAAATGATACAAATGCATCCCTTTGGTATTTTTTGCCTAACAATAAAGACGATCACGTTTAGAAATCCCCCTTAAAATGCTTTAAAGTAAATGTTATTCCTCTTATTCCCACTGCTTCTAACAAATAGAATTTATAGGTCCCATTCAGATGGTGCAGACGCTTAGAAAACACAGAAACAGATGTTATGATAGACAGTAAGTGTTTTTTCTGGTTCTCCCTTTAGTACACTTAGCCTCTTTGTTCTGTCACGGCAAAGTTTGAAAAGCTCATATTAAAGCTGCTTCTACTGAGCTATTCAACATTTCAGTCAGAGGACAACTGATTTCTGCTCACACCAGTTCACCTACAAAGAAGTTCTCACTCTATTTAAAGAGGATCCCCGAGTGATGATAATATATATATGTGAAACCATCCCTCGAAAACATCCTATGGTCTTAATGTCATTTATCGAAATAAAAACATGCAATTAAGCTCAAGTCAGAAGTTGATGCAAAAAAGATAAACATTTTGTTATTTCGGTAGTTTTGTCCGTATAAAAAAACAAAAAACGGAATTTAAAGAATTAAAACGACGAAACGTTAATTTCTCTCCTTTGCTTTTCTGCAGTCTGACCCGAGGGCAATTCTAGATATTACACGTACATGGAAGAGATAACTAGAAATGTAGATGCAGATAAAGCGCTAGGAATTAAATTGTTGAAAGAGCAGGCACTGCGGTTGTGCAGAGCTCTGACTGATTTGAGTACGTATATCAGAGCAGGAGCCAGGGCCAGCCATTTTGTTTTTGTTCATCGTATTCATCCTGTGCAGATCCATACAAATGGCCAGAGGTGTGTATGTGAGGCTGCCTGCGCTTTCACGCGCAGTGAGACTTTGAATTGTATACATTCAGCTCATCAAACCTTAAGTGTCCTTCAAACATTGTCATTTAGTTACTTGGAGCAACTCTGTTTGTGTGCGTGCGTGGATCTGTGGTTAGGAGGGGTCACACCTCGAGGAACAAAGAGACAAAGGGAAAGCAGATGATATTTTGACATCTCATAATGTGTCTGGGTGTTCTTCAGCTGGAGATCTGCAATATTGAATCTTGCACCGAATCTATTGTGTGCCCGACAGCCACAGTAATTACAGAATCCGATCACTGCTGTTTTCTAGGCAGAAAAAAAGAGGAGCTCTAGGCAGTGGCAAACCTGCCACAATGTACAGCTTGTATGCTTAGCAACATATTTCATTTGCAGAGATGGAATTTAGAATATCACGAGTCACATAGAGGAAGGAAGGAAAGCGTGAAAAGCCTGTGCAGCTTGTAAAACTTTGTGCCTGTGAAAACAACATGGTATTAGGGTATTGTGAGAATAGTTTTGGTACACAGGCAAACGCTAAACTCAATTGGTTGAAAAGTAATTAATGTAAAAACAAATCTTCAATCTTAAACAACTTTGGAGACGTGATTTTCTTTTGACACAATTTAGATGAGAACTGCAGTCTTGCAGGTGAGCGCTATTTTTGATTTTCCTTTTAATCTTGAATATGACCTATAAAAAAAATTAAAGAAAAAAATTTAAGATAATTATTCAAACTATTGTAATGAAGCAATCATTAACAATAGCACTATATTTTTATCTGCAATGTTGTGTGCTTTATCCTTAATGTGTGAGATTTTAATATTTATATGTAATACAGAAGCAAAAAAAACATTTAATTAGAACAATTATTTTTAAATTACATTAAATACAGAGAATCTATATGATTTTGAAACATTCCAGTGAATTATTAAACCTACCAGCTCCTCTCATGATGAAATGTTGTGAAACATAAAGTCGTTTGTATTCTATTCCATTCTTGCATTTTTTTCCCATGAAGTTTTTTTTTTTTTTAAATTTCCAGATTCTGATTGTGTTTCGGAATAATGCTTCTTCATGCTTATCATGTTCACCACTTTTTTTTTCTGTTAACCAAGACAAACAAGCTAGATCCTAGAGTCAGGTATGTGATTGGCCACTGGTCTGTAGGAACGAGCAACCAAAAAAACGAGGAAAAATATGGCCTTTAAAATTAAAATTGAAATCATTTGCAATTGTGTGGTTACACTAAGTTTTTCAATGCTTACAGGTTCAGTATGTGT
>VUQG01002723.1:0-14517 GCA_015106755.1 Etia nguti
GGCGCCCCCCCCCCCCCTTTTTTTTTTGGGGGGGGGGGGGGGGGGTTTACCAGTGCTTTTGCAGCTCTCCATGTCAGACTCCAGCTCCCAGCCCTCGTAGCAGGAGCACTTGACACTAGATTTCTCCTGTTCACACTTCTGGCTACACTTGAGATGTTTGGCGCAAAAGCTCTGGATCTGGCAGGTCTTGTTGTCAGCTCCCAGCTCCATGCCCAGGGGACAAGAACACATGAATCCTTCCCCGGGAATAATGCTGCAGTTGTGACTACAACCCCCATTGCCCACCGAACACAAGTCTGCAGGCAAGAAACAAAATGAAAGGGTAGGAGTTTATCCAGAAAGGTGTTTTGAATGTTAAATAGTAAGTTCAATCACAACATAACATTGAACAGATGTTGTGCTTTCTGAGTTCAAAGTTTTTCCAGAATATTCTTACCACAAAGTTTCTCATCGGAACCATCCGGACAGTCATCTGTGCCGTCACACAGCTTCTCGGGAGGCAGACAGATGGAGTCGTTGGTAGCGCACACGTGGTGAGACAACTTGCACACCAATGCCTCGCAGTTGTCCTCATCCGAGTTGTCCTCACAGTCACTGTCACCGTCACACACCCAGGCTTTGCTGATGCAGCGAGCTGAAAGAGACCACAAAATACCATTTTTTAAACTTGTGTCATTAAGTTAGCCAACCCTTCAAAAATACATTTTGGTCAATGCTGCTTCAGCACTAAGTGGACAGAATGATGATTTTCTTTTAAAATTGTACATTTCGTTTGAGCACACTTAAATCTCTACATCTGGAAGCCATATTTGTGACATTGCAGCTGCTTTGACAGCGAATTGTGGTCTAACTTGCAACTTGTCCACAAAGTAAAGAGAAGTCTTTTAGATATTTAGCAGTTTTGAAATTTAAAAAAAGGGTTAATAAATTAAGTTTACAATTCATTTTAAGAATCTCTATGCAACTCACAGTTCTTGTAGGAAAATCTAAAAATCGTTTATGAGTGAAAGCACTGCTATTTTACATCATTGCACAAGTCTGGAGGCAATCTCTATTATATTCCTAGAGCCTGGGTTAAATACAGTTTATGACTTAGTCACACCAGCATTTATATTGACACAAAAAACAAAAAACAAGAACAGTGCTTTCCAGGTTACGAAAACTTGTACCATCCACTTTTATGTAATCCTGCTCACAAAATGGAAACCAGTGGCAACAGTCAAACATTATCCACGACAGTCAGTAAATCATGATGAGTAAGATTTTCCACTTTCTCTTCCTGCTGTGACAAAGCATTTGATTGCTTTCTTGTGGTACAAAAAAATCATTGCATCTTTAATTCATACTGTCCAAAAAGTTCACCCTTAACTAGCACCTGGCACAACCTTACCAGAGTCCCTGCAGCTGAACTTGACTGCAGGGTCACAAGTGTGGGTGACGCCCTCGCAGTTGCTCTCATCGCTCAGGTCCATACAGTCTGTGTCGCCATCGCAACGCCATCGCAATGGAATGCACAGGCCGTCCATACGACACTGGAACTCGTCTACATGGCAGCCACCTGGAGGTCGGGTTGCTAGAGAGATAGCAGCAAAACAAAATGTCATAGTTAGCCAGCAAAAGTGATGGTGTGTGCAGAGAAGCAATCGAACACAAACAAAACTGAAATCACAGCTCGCAGTTACAAAGACCACACAAACAGATGTCCAAAAAACAAAAAAAAAAAATTGGGATGAGAAAGAATAGGCCATTACAGTCATTAGTTATTGTGTAGGTATCCTGGGATGCTGGGGTGACATCCAGACTCTGAGCCAACCCAAATAACAATAACACACATGGCTCACTGACTGGTGTGGGGGGCAGATTAAATGCACCACAGTGACATCTCCTTATGACAAGGCAAGTGTTCGGCACAGCTAAATAAAACTGGACTCCTCGCGGCACAGGACCACAATATACAATAGGGGAAAGTGATGAAACAGTTTTATTTTATTTCACTTAATAACTTCCAGATGGCAGCCAAGAGAACTCACAAACACACACAGCCGGGCACACACAACAGAGCACAGATTGCTCATTAGACCAGCAGGTCACGCTGGGCCCGGATTTTGCATGCTGGGACTTAACAGCATTTCGGCATGAATCAAACGGTACATACAACATCGGACACTCACAGTTCACAGGAGCTTCTAAGCAGACCAAGGCTAAGGTAAATGTGCAACACTGAGATGTGACGTTGTTCATATGAAAAAGCAGCACACCCTGAGGAAACACTCCGAACATGTAAATTCATATCGCTACAACACAGTCAAAACATCTGTGCTAGTTGCACGACACCATGAAAGAGTTTTGAGATTTTGTTATCTAACCACAAAACATAGCAACAGAAATGGATAAGAGGAAGCTAGAGGGCAAGCAGGGGCATGTAGAGTATAGGAAGTGGGATAGGGAGAAGCGAAAGACTGCCTTTGGGACAACCCCTTTATGAATGCAAATAGCAACCTGTAAACATAATGATAGCATCTTTGATAAATGACAATGAGAACTTGACTCAGCTACAAGACAAACACAATTTCCATCTACAAACACTTGCGGAGAGCAGACGTTACCATAACAAAAACAATTTAGAGCAGGGCTATTTCAGTTTGAGCTAAATTACCTTGGTTGGTACAGTTGGCGTGAGTCTCGTCACTGTAGTCTCCACAGTCATTGTCGCCGTCGCAGGTCCAGTATTCTGGGATGCAGCGGCCGCTGTTACATTTGAACTGGACGCTGGAACAAGAATGGCTGCAGCCTGCTTCGTCACTGCTATCTCCACAGTCATTGTCTGTACATCAGCGCACACACGCAATATTTTTACACTCACTTCTTGGATTGGATTCTAAGATAAAGTTTGACAGATGGGGAAGGGAGGGATGATACTCACCGTTGTCACAGCGCCAATTTATATTGATGCAGCGGCCATTGGCGCAGGTGAACTGGGTGAGAGGGAAACAGGTTGGATATGCTGCCAAAAAGGAGCAAAAGAGGAGTGTGTTTAAAAAATATTTATAGAGAAAAATGTGATATTCAACAAACAGCAACAAAATGAAAGAGCAATAAAGACTCACCACAGGAATCAGGTTCATCTGAGCGATCTCCACAGTCATCATCAAGGTCGCACGTCCAGGAGATGGGAATGCAGCGCCCACTGGCACAGGGGTATTGGTTGGGTGGGCATGTGCGAGCTGAAAGGGGAAATGATACATTTTTTTCTCTCCTTATGTTTTAGGGTCTGCGCTGTTACAGACCCAAAACAATGTTAAATCGCCTCAAAAAGTACTTACAGTCGCTTTCAATCTATCTGACACACTCAGAGAGCTTTAATTAATGGTGCTAAAGATTTATACATCTTCCTGAACTCTTTGTAGATTGTTGCTGGCATCTGCTGCATGACTAAATGAAAAATAACAGATCACTTTGCATCGCTTTACTCTTACATGCTTCCTCCAATTAAAACTGTTTTAAAGCAGAGTCATCCTCTGATGACTGCAATACTTTCTTCCGATATGAACACAGCTATAGGGTCTGGAATTTACTCTCTCCCTCCTTCACTGTATGCTCTCCGAACTAGACGCAACTCAGCTTGTATATACCAGAGCAGGTGGTGTTCGATTCATCCTCATCGTTTCCACAGTCATTGTCACCATCACACAGCCATCGCAGGGGGATGCAACGATTGTTTTGGCACTTAAATCGCTCGGCTGAGCAGGTGTGCTGGTCTGGAGGAAGAAACAGAAAAGAACAAAATCTTAGAAAACGGTTCAAAGTTTGTGTCTGTCAGTGAAGCAAATGAAGAACATTCGAGACAAACGTGACTCTTCGCTTTTCGGTATCGACTCATTATGACAAAATTAGTCAGTGAAACTGTGGCTACGTAAACGGCGCATGGAAAGAGACAGATGTTGGAAACTTTAGTTTGCCCTCTGTCGGGTTGCGTTAGCTAAGACCCTTAAACACCCTTTTGTTTATCTGTGTGTTGCTGTGTAACCATGACAATGATGCGGCACACTTACAGCAGAGCTCAGGGGCTTCATCACTGTTGTCCAGACAATCGTTGTCCCCGTCACACTTCCAGCGCTCTTGGATGCAGCGGTTGTTCTTGCAGGCAAACTCCCCAGGCTGGCACTGGGGCGGGGGCACGTAGGAGGGGTTGGCTAGAGAGGAGATCAGGGGTAGGAGCAGGAACAGATGAGCCATTGAGACAAGAAGCGAGCATCTGAACAAAAGCCTTTTAGTGACCAAGTCGGCTTTTGTTAGTCAGCTCTTTTAAAGTTATAAAAATATTGATGGAGCTTAGTCAGAATTTCTGAAACAGATTTGGAAGCACTAACATTTAAAATATCTTGCAAATTGAAAGCATTGTGGAATTTGTTTTTAGCTCATCTCTTGTACTGCCAAGCAATATCATCTTCTACTGGTAAGACAGGTAAGTACCTCTGCAAGTAACGTTATCGCCATCAAGGATCTGATCATCAGCACAGCCACAGGATCTGCCATTAGGAATGGCGAGGCACAGACTGCTGCAGCCGCCATTGTTAACTCGACACGCATTGGTTCCTACACAAAGCCGAAGCAGGAAGAGAGGCAAAACAGTGTCACGTCATCTTATATTTAATAGGAAAAGGAAAAAAAATGAGTAGGAGGAGGACATACCTTGCTGCTGGTGTGCATCATATACTCTGATCTCAAATATGGGCGGCCTCTCATTGCGGAGTAGAGTGACTGTTTTAGTGACTTGGTCCAGTTTGTAGATACTGCCACCACGGTACTCATTCCAAAACAGAAATTGTTTGTAGTGGCATAAGCCAAAGGCATGGTTAAGCTCCTGCCCCTCATACACCACCTGTTAAATCGAGAATGCCATCTCAAATTCTAGTAGGACGAAATTGGGAATATGCCATATTTGTTGTCTGATTACAGAGTTTCACCAACCTTTCGCTCAGTGGTGTTTAAGTAAACCATCTCAATGCGGTCATAGTAAGCGTCCACCCAGTACAGGATTCCCTGGGGAATGTCCAGACTCAACCCGTTGGGCCACAGGACTGTTTTGCTAGTGAGGAACACTTGGTGATGCGAACCATCCATCCAAGCTTTCTTGATCTTGCCTCTGTTGCTCTCTGTTGGATCCTCCTCCCAGTCAGTCCAGTACATCCATCTGGAAGACAAGGCAAGGTATTACCACATTCAAAAGTTTAGACATTTCTGGATCTGAACTGCAGAACCTCTTAAATATAAGCTGCGATGCTCTTTGATGCAACATCCTACAACAAAACAAATGAGGGAGCATCCAAAAGAAAAAAATCTCTTGAAACTTGCCAGCTCCTACACACATAAATGTGACCAGCGAGTCAAACAAAAATCTACCGTGTAAGCAGCCCACACAACTGCAAGTCACTCAAAACATACTTTCTCTCAACTGAATGCTGTTCGAAAGAACATTCATTAAGTTAACAGCACCCTCCCCAGTCAAGCCTCACCCGTGCTGGGGGTCTACAACAATGGCTCTAGGGTGGCTCATCTTGCCCTCAATGAGAATCTTGCGGGTCCGTGAAGCCTTCTCCAGCCTGGCAACGCTGATAGTCTTCTTTGGCCCATCATCTGTCCAGTAGAGATTATTTCCCATCCAGTCTACTGCTATTCCCTCTACTGTGTGGATACCTGAGATAAGCAAAAGTAGTCAGTGTGAAAAAGCTAATGGCTGTCCAGTCCAACAGAATAAAAAGAACTGAATCTGAAATAAGCTGACTTCATTAATTTTTTTATCCTCAAATTCTTTTTAGCAGCCTGAATTTTCGGTCTTTACCATCCTTCAGTATGACGTCTCTATCTGTGCCATCTATCTTCTGCCGACCGATGATGTAGCTTGTGGCATCAGCAAAGTATATGAATTCACTGGCGGCATGGAAATCCAATGCTCGAGGGTTCATTAGGTTCTCGATCGGAATCATATACTCATCGGGCACTTTAGCGTTCATGTCCATGCCCCTGATGACTCCAGGACGACCCTTGCCATACACCAAGAACAACTCGTGGTCTGGTTCTACAGAGAAGCATCATAAATAAACAATTATTCTGTCACAGACTTTCAAACTACTATTACTTCATTCCCATCTCCCATCATCAAGTCAAAAAGTATTTATCTTTGTCTAATCGATTTTTTCACTCACTCTTGCAGGATTTGCCATCGCTGCCGAGGCTGAAGCCCGAGCGACAGCGGCAGGTTCGGGTCTTGTGGCTGTTGCTCAGCAGACATATGTCAGAGCAGCCCCCAGCCTTTCCAAACTGATCCAAAGCACACGCGTGACTACGCACTGAGCGAGAAAACAAGCGCACAACAGTTATGTAATGATTTGCCTTGAAAAATACATTTGACTGGAAGTAACTGTTATCTGTGGACGTTTATAAAAGTCTCAGTGCGCACCTTGAGGTTGACGTCTCTGATGGTATACGTGCAGTGCGGCTCCCCGATCTAACCGGGTCACCACGTGGAAGTCGGAGCTGTTGAAACGGTTTACTCGAATCACGCTCGTTTTGGAGTTGAGGTTGCCTTCGTCTGAGTTTGTTGCATAGAGATAGTTCTCAAATACGGTCAGCCCGTACAGATGCTCGATCTGAAATAAGATAAAGAAGATAAACATGGAGGGAAAAAAAGGGATGTTGCACGTTAGACATAATATCTCTGCATTCTTAGCAAAAGGGTTTGCTCAAGGTGGCTGACTAATAGTTTGGGAGATATCGTTTGTGTACATAATTTTATCTTGAACACTGTCCTGCAAATCCAGCTTAATTAAACTTGTCTATTGAGTAATTTATCGGTTTAAATTATGGAGTTTAAGAATGTGAAGAATCTCTGCAAGACAGAGAAAATCTAGAGAAACACAGACAGATAGACAGAGAGGGAGATAAAGAGCAAGTGTCTGAGTAAACTTGGCATGGGGCAGCACAAAGGCTCCACTCCCCATTTGCTGTAAAGGAGAGAGGGGTCTTACTTTTATAAGGGTCTATTCTGTGCAGCTCTCCTCTACTGTCAGAAAGATGTATGGGCTGAGATCATATTACCTCCCTCCACCTCTCACACAAACACACGCCACCACCACAGTCCTGATTTCATTAAGATCATTACTTCCCTATAAGTTTGAGCCAAGCTCCACTAGGGCTAGACTAATATGTTTAGCGAGGCACTAGCCAGGAAAATCACACACTCTTTAAGTAATATCAATCAAGGCAATAAAAAGGACTTATCCCCAAGAGAGGCATGCATTCTTTGCCTGGACACACAGGAGACAACTGGAAAAGAGCTCTGTCTCCAAACATACGATTAAATCAGAGATATGGAAAACAGATGTTTTGTGCGTACTAAGCAGGGGTGATAAGATGCATGTACAAGCCTTTATTTTTGAGTGGGTTTGAATGTGATTAGGTGTATTTCTTATGGTTACACTGATCCACACATCCTCTAATCCTCACCATGAGACCCTGGATGATGGTGTGCCGATTCTTGCCCACATAGTCCACCACTTCGATGTAATCCAGGTAGGCGTCAGCCCAGTACACCAACCTGTTCACCAGGTCCAAAGTGATACCGTGGGGGAAGACAATCTTACTGTCTACCAGCTTAGTGCGGTTTTGCCCATCCATGTCACAACGCTCCACCCTCGGTGTAGACCCATAGTCTGTGAAGAACACTTTTCTGTAGCAGGAGGAAGAGGATAGACTAAAATTAAAGAAGGTTTTACAGAAAAGGAAATGGACTGGATAAATTTAGTTGACCACAACTAAGAAAACTGTATTAGACATTGGAATTAAGCAAAATTATTTAAAGACATTCGTTAAAAAGAGAAATGATCCTTTTAAAAGGAACTACACCAGATAACAGATTGCCAGTATCAGGAACCTGAAACAACCAACATGGAAGTATTTATGTCGGAAAGAAGGATCCCGTCTAGGTCTGTGTCTTGAGAAAGTGCTTTGATTTTCGCCTGGCTGCTTGGTCAGCATGTCGCCTGATCATAAGACAGCATTTTCCTGTTGAGCAGTGCTAAAACAGGACCGAGGGCAATCTTAAGTCAAGGAGCCTGGAGGCAAATACAGACCCCATCACTGGGTCCAGGGCGATGCCTTTAGGGTTGTACAGCTCTTGGTCCAGCAGGGTCACACAAGTCTTGCCGTTCTTGTTGCAAACAAACACCCGGTCATCCACGTCATCCACAAAGTAGAAGTTTCCAGTCAGCCAGTCTATAGCCATCTGCTCCACATCTGATGGACACAGAGGAGAGAAAAGGAGAGGAGAGCATGAAATAAAGGATTAAAAAAAAAAGAAAAAACACAGAGTTGTGGGAGTACAGTCATATAACTCTTAGTCATATACCAGAATAAGTCCAAATACTCTCAATTTTATGATATCATGAACCTTCCCAAGAATACCTGCTGCTCTTGATACAAAAAAACAATAGCAGCAATAAATTAATGTTAGGTATTGTGTAATCTTGCAGGTTGTCCATTAAAAACATTCCACTTGTGTTTGATTAAGGCATGCAGAGCGCTGGGAAGGAAATGAAAAGGAAAAGGTGTTGTGTTAAGAGTGAGAGGTGAAGTCCAGCACTTTCTAAACTTTCTAAGCTCTTATCAGTGAATAAGACAGAATTCCCTTGCAGACCTCAAGTCTGAAGACTTGCTCTTAAGTAAGATTTTTAAGTATTAACTTAGTCAAAATGAACTGTAAGACAAGTGTAACGTTTATTAGTGAAAGCGGGTTGTTGGTGTGACAGCATGGATCAACTGAATCACTTTTGACTGACCCACTAATTGCATGTGTGCAGTGCAGGAATTTTCAGGTAAAATCAAAAATCTTACTTGTGTTTTTTATGGGGGTTTTTTAAAGCACAGAAACAAGGGTCTACATGATTGATTACTGTTCAAACACAGATCCAGGATCAGGCAAAAACTCCATTCTCTTTCTCAAGGAAACCTTTTTGGGATTGATGCTAAGATGACTCAAACTGACCCGAAACTCTTACGAATCCTCTCATGAAGGATGTCAAAATTTTGTATCCCCTTTTAGTCAGTCTAAGGAAGTAACTTTGCAGACAGATGCATTGATTTCTAATGGGAAGAAATGGTTGTTTTAACAAATTCCACTGCGTATTCTTTAAAACAGACCAGATCATTGTGCGCGGGCACACGCACAGACGCGCACGCACACACGCACACAAAAATCCACTTTTCAGACACAGACTATCAAAGTGACCACACTTGCTTTTGTTTACATATGCTCCCATTAACCATTTCAAGTGTGTAAACCTGAGGTGCCTTTCCAAACCTCTGCTAAAATTTCCAACTCTTCATTGTATGCATTTAGATTATAATATAAACTCTGATTACAAAAAAAAAGGATGTAAACAGATCAAATCTAATGGCTCCCTCAAACTAGACTGAAAGTGGGGTGGGAATATCCTCGCTACTTCGAGTTAAATAAATAAATACCCGCTGATGGCACTGAATATTTTTCCACAATCAGCAATGGACTGCAAGTAGCTGTGGTGATCAACTGGTTGTCCAGTTGGGGCATTGCTGGTCACCACATGCAACGTGCAACATTCTTGAGAAACACATTCAACCACTCACAATCATATAGTGGTCACCCGGTTGCAGGCAACTTGTCTCCAAACAATTATAGTATGACTCAGACTGACTGCAATCCCTCTCAGACAGATTGGCAAAGGTTTTTAAATAACTGTTGTCCCATTTGTAAATGCAGACAGTTTGTCAGCATGTTGCAATCAGTTTCAGTCAGTCAGCACTGAAGAACACAACATATGATGTGATGCATCTTTTGGCAACAAGGGACAACTGGATTCCAACTGGTTGAATTATTGTTGTATTCCTATTTAAAGTCAAGACCGCTGAGTATCTGTGTCATTTAGCAATTAAATCGCCATCCTGAAGCAACTATATCACCAATTCTGGAGGAATTCGTGAATTTCCATTTCAAATCTATGAGGTTCTGACTGAACTATGTAAGAAGTTAATGTCAATTTCTTTTGATGTAGAAGTCAACGGACTGCAGTAAATTTGTAGTTTTTGCCAATCTATCACAGTTAATTGTTTGTAATTGCCAAACATTTAATCATGTTAGACACTAAAAACTGTTTTTGGATGGAGACCACAGTAAGACCAAAACAAAGGGACCAAAATCAGAAAGCGACAACTTTAATTTGGGCTGCATGCATTAACACATCTGAAAGTGAGCCAGCAACCTCTCCCAAAGCTTTGAGCATTTAAAGGAATAACTGCACTGGAACCCTGCAGCAATGCTTCGATCAAAGCTACACAGAACTTCAAAATGCAAGGACTACATGAGATTTGAAGATTGGTTGGTGAAATGCTGTAAATAACACATTTTTATGTGATTGAGGAGAAAATAGATAACTGGCAATCTCACATTAAAACATTAAAACTTAACAATAATAATAATAACAATAATAGCTAAAAGAATATAGGCAAGTAGCAACAGTCCAGCAGTCCTGGGTGTTTCATAAACACCAGGACCAGAATTCTGACAAAAGAAAAAGTTTCTCATGAAGTTAAAAGGGATAGTGATATTCCCATTGGTATCTCTTCTAAAACCCAACTCCTCTACAAAAATCCAGCTGGAAGCATGCCTGCACAAGGCATTGATTAGATTCATATACAGAGTACAGAGACAGTTGTGCAACCCAGTGACTGCTGCGTTGTGTAACAACCTACGGAGCCCCTTATTCCAGAGAGCCAGGCAGTCTGTTGACGTCTCCACTGATGCAGCTTCTGGTAAGTGGAAAGTTTGCTGGGAAACTGAATGAACCCACCTCTTTCTTCTCATCCAACTACTCTACCCTCACAACCACCTTTTTCTCTTCCTGCCTGTTATACCTACAGCTTAAAGCATTTGGAGGAAAGGTTTTAAAAAAAATAGCAAGAATACAAGGACACAGCCTTAGCAGTTCTTCAAACTAGACAAATGTATTCTTATATTTAAATGTCATACAAAGCAGGAAAGATGGTGATTTTTCAGCTTCCATAATCCTCTTTGTGCCAAGAAGATCCTATTAATCTGCACAAAAACATCACTGACCCCTAAAGAGCAGAGTTTTGGCAGTACTGCTATTATGCTTGTCTACAGGGATGTGACATTTGACCTCTATTTAAGAGGCAGTAATTCCTGACAGTTATACTATGGCAAATCTCCCCCTGGAGCAAGTAAAAAGGAGATGTAATTGCCTAGATAAGAAGATCTGATGAAAGACAAAAACCTTATGTGAAACCTTCTGAAAAAGATGCCCAAAAAGCAGAAATTAGAAGGAGACAGGAAACATCAGAAAGACAGACATGGTGAGATGTGCTGGTCCCTGCTGTGGAGTTCCACTCAGAGGGTGGAGAGGATGGGACGGGTCGGCTCTGCTCTCCTTTTATCTTCACAGTAGGAGAATTAAACATGCAGACAGAGATGGCCACATCTGGAACCTTTGTATACTTATCTGCCCTTCTCTTTCAGGCTCCCAAAAGCTATAAATCAACCAGTTCATGTGAACCCTGCGTCAACCCTCCACCTATCCCTAAGTCTGCCCAGCGTACTTTTACTAGAGCACCTGATCCCTGCGTCTACTGAACGGAACAGACATAAGCAGTTTATACACATGAATTCCAGACAATGTCCAGTGAATCAGGTCCAGACACTGTCTGCAGCTTCCTTTTCACGCATGTAGCGGACTGCAGGAGATTGTCCATGTCAGAGAGACACTTACTACCTCAAATACTATGTTTGGTTTAGGCGACGGTTGCTGCCAGATTTCACAGGATATGACACACAGCAGCGCGCACACTTCCTTACTGTCTATTCTCTGGACAATCACCTCCTTTATTAAGTCTAATGTACATTACACAGACGCTGCACTAAGGGACCTGGAAGGATAAAATTTGTTTAAAGCCTGGTCCGACACATTCGGCTATTTGAATTGTCACAGAAAATTCCTCTGGGCAGCATCTGGAAAAGTTCAGGGCTGAAGCCAATACGTTAAAACCGCTATAGCGAACAGGTTTGGACCAGTTTTATGAGCCGATTTTGAGTTGAAGGAGGTCGTATGGGTGCTCTCTTATCTCAAATTGCTTTCTTTTTTAACCATCGCCGTAAAAAGGATACAGGGGAAAACAATATACAATAAACAAATCCAACAAAAGAATGGATGAAAAGTGTCAAACCTCACTTCATGAAACATAATATGTTACTAAGTAATGGCTGAATGACTCAAAGGTATTTGGGTTTGTGTGTGTGCGTGCTGAAGTGACCTGACTGGACATGACTTGAGACGGCTGGAAGAATGTAAAGGATGTTCAGGCGGACATAAACCAACAGAGGAATGTAAATACCATTGATATGACCACCACATATACATATTGCTTCAAGGTGCATCATATAACCACCTTCATTTTCTCACTCTCAATTTAATCCTTCCCTTTAAATTTCATTTGGTGTTTCTCCCACTTCCACACCTCACAATAGTTTATCCCTTAGACCACTTGAAAGAACAACACCATCAGGGAGCAGGGACTCGGGTTTGCATACAGGAAACAGAAAAATCGGCGGTTCAATTCAATTAAATTATACTTATATATTGCCAAATCATAACAACAGTCACCTCAAGGCATTTTATATTGTAAGGTAAAGACCCTAACAGAGAGAAAACCCCAAATCAGACGATCCCACATGAGCAAGCAGTTGGTGACAGTGGGAAGGGAAAACTCCCTTTTAACAGGAAGAAACCCAGAGTACCAGGATCAGGAAGGAGCAGCCATCTGCCACGACCAGTTCTGAGTTTTGGTAGGGATACAGGGCAAAAGTCACCCTTTTATTAAAATGATAATAATATTCTGTGTGACTGTGGACATTTTCTATATCAAATCAGATCACAGATTGCCAGATTTAGGCAAGAGCTGCCAGTGACTTATCATGAATGTAAGATATAAAATACAGATATTTTGGGGAGAAATGTTGCCAGTGAGCATACCACAGATATCTTCAGTATGAAATGTGACACTCGCCAAATAAATTTATCAACAGTGTTTTATCAGGTTGATAGAAATGTTTTTCCCCGATATAACTGTGCTGTGCTTTCAAGAAGATGGGGTTCAAAAGAGCACTGGACCAAAAAGCCAGAGCAAAAAGCCAACACAATAAGGGAGAGATGGGATATGAGGGACTCTCATGACTCAATCAATAGACTGGAAAAACCCCAGAGTTTCTAAAGCTCCTAGCCTCTGCCCCGGCTGTCAACAGTGACAGCTATGACACAAGCTTCATTTGAAGTGGATATGAGCCAAGGCAGTTCCAATCATGACACAGGTTTTGTGTCCCACATTTCAGGTTCTACACACCCCGGATCTTCCACTTGTTTTCTTCATGTCTGATGTTCTTTGCCTGGGGCCAGGTTCTCAAGAGAAAGCTTCTCACATGCATGTATGTGTTTACGAGGATGTAAACCACACCCTCACTTTTTGTGTTTTGTCTGCAAATTCTGCCCCCATTCTTAGAGAGTAACAGCTCTGTCAGCCAGGCGAATAAAAACAGACCTTGGCAGGCTTGCAATCACGGATAATTCATTTCAGCATTATATGACTAAGTCTCTCAACAGAAAGTAATCGCATAGTGTGCACGTCCATTTGGGTGCATCTGGTTGTTACTCTGAGCCTGTGGGTTCAGACAATGCACAATGACAATCCTACCTTCACAAAACAGATGTGCTGCCTATCCACCACATCTCAGAGGACAAAATGTACAGTCCTGGGAAAGACTTAGAAAAAGGCAGAGAGCACTTTTGTCTGGCAAATCCTAGTGCCAAATACCATCACGCAAGAGACCAGTGTCTGATCATACTAGCATGCGTCAAACAAAAGCAGCGGAAAAATACTTTTCCAGGCTTCTGAAAAGCTCCGCACATTCAGTACATGAATCAAACTCCACAGTAGGTTGCTTTTACCTGTCAAGAAGTATGCAAATGAATAACTAAAGGCATCCTGGCAGCCTTGTATGTATTATATAACTGTAAGTCTGCTACACACACATTGCTTCTATGGGATAATTTAGTGGTGTGTCAGGGTGCCCCTGTTCTTTAGAGGAAAAAAAACATCTTTTAAAAAATAAAGTTGGCCTCAGCATTTCTTCTTGGCACTTTCAAGTTGGTTTGAGCAGCTTTTGGGAGACAAGCTGCGTCACAGCTTACAGTAGAGTTTAAGCTAGCAAGCCCACAGCTGACCACTTGAATCCTGAGGCAAAGTATTTACATTTTTACACACAGTGCTGCTTCAGTGCCCTTATGCAAGAAGTTTATTTTCCGTTCACTAGAAATCTGCAGCCAGGATGTCACGGCATCAGAGCGCAAATTTTTTTTTTTTTTTTTTTTTTAAAGAAAACAGGAGAATACTATGTCAACAAAAAAATTCATTTGT
>VUQG01002724.1:0-16255 GCA_015106755.1 Etia nguti
GGGGGGGGGGGGCAGATTTGAAGTGATGTAGAAATTAATCTCCACCCTTTAATCCAGTCAGGAAACTCAAAGCTCTTCGCTCATTCTTGTCATGTAATCAGCAACATCATAGTGAGTGACCCGAAAAACCTGGACCACCAGAAACTCTCTCAACTAAGGAGTCCTCTCTCTTCTCCACCGGAAAGAGCGCTGCTCCCCGAGAGAGCTGGGGTTTTTCCGTTTTAGCTTAGCATCTTGAATTTCACTTTCCCGCCGCCATGCCTGGCCGTACAGTATACCTGCTGCCTTTTATTTACCCCTAAACTTCATTCAGAGCTGCTTCTTCTAAACTTGGCTTGGGACGGTTGAGAAGTAGATGGCACTCTTCTTCTTCTTCACTCTTAATTCTTGCTGGATGAGAAGTTGTCAGAGTTATGATAGTCAGTTTCCATGGAAGGCAGTAAAAGCTCTGGGCACTTTATCAAGCTAATATTAACTGTTAAACACTCGTGTATTAAATGTCTGGGTGGGTTGAGTCTCGAATTATCCTCAAAAAGCCATAAATTACATTAGTATTTGCAAATGTACAATAACAATAACAATCCGAACCCTTAACATAATACTGAGAGGCCTTGATTTGTGAACTGTCCTAAGAACTTTTATGAGCAGGATAGGAGAAAGTCCATCTGGCCTGTATTTAATGTCAGCCTTTCCGCCTCCATTAAAAGCTGTCCTATACGTCCCTCTTGACAACCCCAGGACAGGGCAACCCATAAAACAAACCAACCCTGCAGATTTCAGCCAATATTTAACGCTTTGAAAAAGTAACTGTGTACAACAAATTACCTCAGTGAGAGCAGAGGAGGGGGTTTCTGTCTGCAGTGCTTGAGAGATTAACGTGACTAAAAGCTGTCACGTCTCAAGTGCTTTGAGGCATTATCTGTGAAGTTGCTCAACAGGCTGATGGAGATTTCTCCCGCGTTGCTGTAACGGATCAGTCAAGGTCTTAGCGCCCATGGTGGTGCGTATATATCTATGTGTCTACAAAGTAACCGAACAAGTGCTTGTGAAACTGCCGCTGATAAAAGCTGCGGATAAGGATCATGATGTAAACATTTCAAGAAAATGATCATGAATTTCTTCAACCAGCTTAGAAAGAAGAAGTGTTAAAATGGCACTTAACTGCTTAAACTTACGCGTTAAGACCTTTCAAATGAGGTTATTGGATTATCATGCAAATGTTGCACTTTAATGTTGTAGCAGCAGAGTTCTATCTGCTTTATTGTGGTTATTAAATAACAATGCATCATGTATTTTACAAGCTGAATATCTGTTTAAAGTGTGTTGGAAGGTTACAAAGCACACAGAGTGGTTCCTTTAGGGTGTTTATCTGAGGAGTGAACCGCATTTTATTGTTATACCTAATCAAAGTCAGTTACTAATTTTACTTACATTACTTACATTGATCCAGTTTAGTGGCTCATTATTGCAGTGGTTTACACAACTGTCTAAGAAATGAGCATACGAGAAGACACAAATCCTTTCGGGGTTGCATCGAGAAGGGAATTTGGTGCAAATATATGCGTAATAGTGGCACTGCCCACTGTGGTGACGTCTTGTGAATAAGGGAGCAGCTGATAGTAGCTTTTTAACACTGACCTAGTTGAGATCACTATAGCTGGATTGTTTTTGCTCACCAATCAAGAATCCCAAATAATCAAGACTTTTATTTTAAGCTGCTGATGCAAACTCGCCTGTTTCCTATTGTAAGTTGTACAAAAAAACCAAAAACACCAAGTTACAAACAAAAACCTTTATCCAACACTCACAGGAAGATAATGGCTGAAAACTGTTAATGTGTTGTTGTCTGTTAGTGATTGTTGACCGCCCTCTTTGCTAAGCGCATTCCTTTGTGACATTTGATTTAAAGGAACAGTTCACCTCTCAGCCCTTAGTGCCATCTAGGTGCTTTTACTGTGAGCTTCCCGGTTTTGGAGACACTGAATGTAGCGATATCTGCCTTCTCTTTAATATAGTGAAACTGGATGGCGCTTGCCTTGTCATGCTCAGGATGCCAAAAAAAACACTGAGGCAGGTTTGAAAAGTGGATGATGATGGGAAAAGCCCAATATGACATTTGCCAAAAAGAATGTACAGAAGGGTATCAGCTGACATGGGCTGGCATTAGGGTCAGCTGATCTAATGGGACTGCTACACGAGTTTGACAGAAGTAACCTATGCTTAATTCGAAAAGGTCACAAGCAGTGTTTCTTTCCAGAAATCATGACGCAGCTCCTCCACTAAACTTGTTGTGAGTAGTTTCATGGAGGAACTTTTTTTCTTTTTTTTTTGTCTACATGTACTTATTAGAAGAGGTGCGCTGTTATCCAGTGATGTCTACTTTGTGTCATGCTGGCTTTATAAAAAAAAAAAAAGAAAAAGGAGAAAAAATGTGAAAAATAACAGCCCCGTTGTCATTTGAGGTTTTACCCATGTGTAAACCAAAAAGTTGTCATATGAAAAAGTTTTCAGAGGACTCTATGCATTCGTGATTTAGTAGCTTGTAGAACCACCTTTGACAACAATAACTAATTATTTTTCGTATGACTTCAGTCTCTCAATGTCGCCCCACTCTTCTTTACAACGTTTTTTCATTGAGTCTTGCAGGCGTTTGTTTATGTACAACTCTGTTTAGGTCCAGTCGTAGCGATTCAGTCAGGCTGAGGTCTGTACTTTGACAGGGCCATTGCAACACCTTGATTCTTTTGATTTTCAGCCATTCTGTTATAAATTTGCTGCTGTGCTTGGGATCATTATCCTGCTGTATGACATCGTTTCAGCCAAGCATTAGATTTAGACTTGTGCAGAGCCCTCACATTTGACTCTACGATACTTTCATGGTCAGCTCAATGTCTGCGTAGTTCCCAGGTCCTGTGGCTGAAAAGTTAATCCAAATCATCATCCGACTCTCTCCACCACCATATTTCACAGTTGTTGCTGTGCGTTATGGCCAAATATCTCCACTTTTTCTCGTCTGTTCGAAGGTGATTGTTCCAGAAGTCTTGCGGTTTGTCGAACATAAGCTGCTCTGTCATGTTCTTTCTAGAGAGAAGAGGTTTTTCCTTGACAACCCTTCCAAACAAGCCATACTTGTTAAGTCTTTTTGAAACTGTACTGTCATGAACTTTTAACATGCTAACCTGCTGAGTCTGAGATATAGCTACTGGATTTTTCTCACAGTCTTATCTTTGGGTGATTTTGCTAGGATGTCAACTCCTGGGAAGATTGTGGGATTGTGCTAACACACACCTGAACACTCCAGATCAGAAAACTGCCAAAACTCTTGCTTTTATTAGTGGTGCTCACACCTGCAGATGTTCAAGTTAATCAAGTGCATTTGGTTAGTAGCACCTGGCCATCTTAATTCCTGTGGAAGCAGTAAGGGTGTACTTAGTTTAGAACTGCACAGAGTCCTGTGAAAATTTTCTTATTCACATGACTGTGGGCACAAACAGACCTTGAATTATATCTGTGTTTATTCACCGTTTCAAAGTTTTGACTGTGACATCTGCACTCGGAACCACAGCTTCATAGTCACTAGTCGTCTTACACAATTCTTACACTGTCACTGTGCTGGATCTACCCATGGAAAACACTTATTCAGGAGGAATTTTCTAGATTAGTCATCAGTTTTTGCACCAAAATACTTTACATGAGGCATCGGGACTCTGACCACTGTGATGACTTAAGTATGTCCCACTGCTGACATTTCAGATCACTCCCTAGCTGTGTTTGCACACAGCATTATAATATCTTAGATCTTAATTAATGTGTTCTGGCCTCTGCTGCAGTCAGAGGTGTTAGCTTTTGGCTAGGGTGCCTTAAACAAAAAAAGCCCCAAAAATGTGTTCATCATCAATGGAGCATTTTATTCAGTAACTAACGGGAGCGAGTGTCGAGGTATGTTTGTTCCATCAAACATTGATTTATGAGATCGGCTGCATGCTTTTTTTCCTAAATGAGCTTTGAATCATTGGCATGAGAGATGACTTCCTCCTGAGACTAGCAAAATATTATTGCATGGTACAAAGCTTTAATTTGATACCAGGCCAAAATGTTTCCAGCCGCCCCCCTCATTTTAATCCAATTCTCTGGAATAACCAGTATCAAGTCTTTTATTTATAGCCTTTTATTCCAAACACAGTTGGGATTTTCTTTTTCCCTGAGTATTAGAGGAGAGTGTGGCTGAAGTTGCTATGGAGAAACAGTCAAATGCACATTAACTGACCACAGTGCCAAGCCAGAGTTTATATCTGATATACTGCATGTGAAATTTAAATCACCAAAAACAATCCCCAGAATATTTATCTGCGTGATCTCGATTCCCTTCCTCTCACATCATATTAGACTTCAGTAAATACACCACCACTGTGTAAATCAAGTGATTTTCTGAATACTACTGGTACTCAGGGCTTTTCTGCAGCTGCACATGTACCAAACATGTTCACCAGCGCTGAAATCTGACCCTCTCGTACAGAAGCTGTCGCCACATTTCCAAAAAGCCACATTATTGAGTGCTTTTTTAACATGGTCGCAGTTTCCAAGCATCTTTGCTTTGCTTTCAAAACCAGGCCCTTGCCAGCAGTTGGGAGTGGAAGAAGAAGAAGGAAGAAAAAAAAAAGAGAGAGAGACATCTCAAGTTAAATTTAAAGACGTGTTTCTCTTGGAAGCCAGGCTGCGCTGCCATAAACCAAGGGAGACATTTTCATGCTCCACATTTTTCATGGTTTCTCTCTGAGTTTCCTCCCTTCCTTTCTCACTCCACCTTGGCTCCACAGTTACCTACTGCTGCACTGGCTGCAGACCACAGCCAGCGGAGCACTGTGGGGTGGCCCATTCCTCCCTCTCAGCCTGAAAAGAAACCTTTCCCCACTGCCTCCACTAAAAAGTTCTCCTGGCTGTCCTTGGATGGCTCGCTCAAAGGAGAATCCCTCAGAGAATCTGCCACCTGGACAGCACTACTTAGGCTCTTTTCACCACCCTTCTCAAATAATACACTGCCTCCACACTCTGAGCTGATGGCCAACAGTAATCAGTTACAAGCTAAAAGTCCTCTGACCTACCCTGCTTTTTAAGGTGGCCATGAAGGAACCATTTTATTGTAGACTGCAGACTGTTGTCTTGAGCCAACCTCATGTGGTATAGGCTGTAATTTGTAAAGGGTGCAGAGGTTTGATATTAATTAGGGCCGTGAAATGGCAGCGGTTCGACCGCCTGCCTGTTTCCATAGAGGCTGAATTCACTGAGTGATGTACACACTGGGAGGAGGATTATGGCCGAGCGCTGGCTGCCCACTGAGATACAAACACAAAAGGGAGGATGTAAAAAGCACTTTCATTTCACTGGACCTGTCATCAGCAGCAAATTTTCACTCTGCTGCCTGAAACCAGGGCGAACTGCCTGTGGCTTTTAGACTAACCGTACGCTATGTCCACGCATCAGATAGAGTTGATGTTATGTGTGTGCAAATGAGAGAGTTGCTTGCATATTCAACCTCGGCTCTGGCTTTAGGAGGATTAAATTGTTATTTCTGTCGGTGATGTGAATATCATAGTATGAGGTTAAATTTTAGGCCTCATGTACAAATTTCAAAATGGATTCGACACAAAGTTGAAGCTGGTTAACTTAAAAGAACAAGTTCTCTTCCTGCCTTACAACTTTAGCAACTAGGTTAAATTAAAATATATGAAGTGTAAGTAATAAAGATTCATCCCTTAGAAACTAAGTTGCTGCATCATTATTAGAATGAAATTTAATGCTGGCATGTTATCAGCTATGAAACAATTTTTAAAACTAAAGGAACTCAAAGACCAGGATGAATAAGGCCCTATAGAGCTGTAGCTTTTTAGCAATTTTCTGTGTTTCAATGTGTTTGGAGTTAAAGTTTGAGAGGCAAGGCTCATCTGCACACTTGGAAGTGTGCAGATGAGGGATAGTGGATAGGAAAAACATCCCATGCTAAATCCTTCACTGATAAATTAGTATATATCTGCAGATTGCCAACATTTTATGGGTACACTTCACCGTAAGAAAAAACAAAAGCACATTAGTGTTGTTATGATTCAGTTCAGATGTTTCATCAGTGTTACATAAGCTTAATCTGAACTAAAATATGGGCTTTTATCTATAAGCAAGTGCAAATAATTACTTTGTTGCTTAGCACCATTCACTCCAATGTATTGAGAATCTCTTTGATGAATTACAACCCGTTTCAGTACAATTAATAAGAAGCTAAGAGGCACTGCATAAAGCCTCTCCAGTCCTGGTTTGAAGCTTTGACAAGCAAGAGGTAAGTCAGACTTAGAAACAGAGGACACTGTGCACCCATGACCTGCTTTATCTTCCTTTTTGATCTTGCTCGTCATCAGAAAGTGTCCGATGATGAGCCCAGAATGCTGTCCCTACACAGATATCCCACAATGCAGTGATTCACCTAAAAGACAGTGGTGATTGGGGACCGGGTAGATTCACTCTACCATTGATAATTCTTACAAAGCAAACATTAGTGTAAATATAACTACTACTTCTTTACTAGCTGTAATTAGTTCACCTCAACATGAGTTTGGGAGGTTGCTATGGGTTACCCAGCCCTTACATGGCACCTTATGACTCAGGAAGTGAAGCTAAATAGTGTGTCCAAAACATTTTGCTACTCTTTATTGCCATAAAATGTGCTGAATAGTACAAAAACACAGGATTTACTGTTTTGATGTCATTCACCACCTGGAGTCTTATCAAGGTTATTTTTTTACAATGATTTTATTGCTTATTTTTGTTTTTTGAGTTTTTAAAATGCTAAGTTTATGTGTTTACTGGAATAGGGGCTGGTATTGAAGGCTTCGACTCTACAGATTGGGAATTTGTGTGCAGAATCCCACCTGTGACTGGGTTTCGGTAACAAAAGCCCTTTAGCTAAAGTTAGGAGAAGATTGTGGTTTTTCCCATATGATGCTTTAAGTTGCATAGCTCAAAAAAGCCGTGTTACACTCTGACAGAACCTGACGCATGCAGCTAAGTTCACCTGCGTGGCCTCTCAGAAGATAAATGTTAGGTCTGCTGAGTATAGTCTGAGGTTTCCTTATTTCCCCTTTTCGGTGCTTATCGTGGCTTGCAGATGCAGTTTTATAGAGAACAGCTAAAACGAAACACCAGTCAGTGAATACCAAGACCAACTGTATATCCCCTATTGCTTATGTCAAATGACAAACAGTGTTTTTGCCTCTTCATTGGGTAAATGACAAGTCACCACATGTTCTCCGTTTATCAAATCAGATGTTATCATTTAAAGGGAACACAAATGTTCCCTAACCTTTATTTAACCATTCAGGGTAAAGCAGCACTACTTTTAAATGGCAACAAGAGTCGACGGTGAAGCGCAGCATACCAACACCGAGTTTTTTTCATCATTAAAATATTTTCAAAACCACTTTTAAATCAGGCCTGTTTACATTTGCGGGAGAGACGGCAAGCCTGCT
Source organism: Etia nguti (assembly GCA_015106755.1). Lineage (NCBI taxonomy): Eukaryota > Metazoa > Chordata > Actinopteri > Cichliformes > Cichlidae > Etia > Etia nguti. Next base: position 7,515 of record VUQG01002724.1, read on the forward strand.
GTATTTAGACCACCCCAGGGACCAATCACAATCAGGCATGTCACCTGCCTCATTGCTCATGCTGCTTTTATCTGATATTGCCCCCCTCATTATCTGACTGTTGTAGCATTAGACCTGGTCACACTCCATTATAAATACATGCGAGTGTGCGTGTGTGTGTGTGTTTGATGTCAACACTCTGAAGAACACACACTTTGGACTGATACTGAGTGATTATCAAGGAATTCCTCTTCACAACTCTGCTTGTTAAGGGGAGGAGAGGGCAAGAGCGGGAAAATAAATAAAACGTCACTTGGGTTTGTCTTGTTCTTGTTCCAAAATAAACAGAGAACTGCTGGGGCTTTCGGGGCTGCTGAGTTTTGAACAGCTCCTTTGATCAAAACAATTTGGATAGAGAAAAGCGCCATACACTCGTCACCACAGCAACCAGAGAGGAGACATGCAAGTGAGAGTGAACAGGTGATTTATAGAAATCACTGCTCGGTTTCACATCCTTTATTCCCACTTCCTTTTAACTGATTTAGCAGACAGATTCAATGCGGGTGAGAGAAAATAATTACTGTCCTTATTTGCTTTTGTGTGGTTCCAGTAAAGCCAATTGTGATGCACTGACAGACACTCTAATTTTTACTGGTTTAGTAAGGGTCACATAGTCCACGCGTTCGTGCAAGCCAATCACGACACTGTGACTTTGTTGTCCTGCTATGTGTGTGCGTGTGTCTCTGTGCGTAATGTTTGCACATATTTAAGTGCACGAACAAGCGTGTGAGTACGAGCCCTGTAACCCATATGCGCAAGGGGTGAGAGTTCAGTTCCTGCAGGGTTTGTTTAGGAATATATGACACTGCGCAGCTGGCCTAATCATCTGTGCATATCTGACTATAAAACTTTACTGAGCGTCGCCAGAGCCAGCTGCCTTTATCAGTGAGAGATGGAGTTATTCCCACTATGGACATATGGAGGCCTCAACCCGAGATCTGCTGCTCCCCTCCCAGCGGTCCTCATCAGGAACTGCTCTGCTCAGTCTACTGTACATTAAATAGCAGTTAGTGCTAATACCAGAAACACCAGAAAGACCAACTTCAGAAAAACTGCACTCAAACTAAGGACAGAAACCTTCTTGAATGAAATGAAAATGGTAAAAATAAACATCCAAAAGTTGTGTTTGCACAGATGTGACTGTTTGATGGGTTTCAAATTAACCCACTAGGTCCATGAATACACAGTCCTGTATGTTAAGACACCTGCATACCCCCTCCGCTGGTATTATCCATTATATTATTTTATGTCATATAAAATAATACATCTTTTGCTTTTTTCTTATATGTGAATTAAGCAAAAACATAACTTGCTTTCAAGGAAAATTTCAGACTGTTGCATTACTGATTGTTTTTGTTGGAATACCTTTGTGGGGGTTTTCATGCAGCAGTGTATCCAACAAGTTAAATGCTAAAACCTGGCAACAACAAGGCTATGTCATGAAGAAGTAGCCAAATGGACCCAATAGACCCAAGCGGTCAGTGGAAGTGAAAACATAAACACAAATCACGGTTTTTATAGACACACCCGCTCTCTCTTTCTGTATTAATCCTTAACAAATGAGATTAGGTAATATCATTAAGCTGTCTGTCTGTAAACCTGTATCTCTTTTTTTGCCTTGTTTGACTTTCAGTTTAAATCAGTTTAATTTTTACAGCGCCAAATCACAACAACAGTCGAGGTTCTCGGCAACTTTGTGATGTTGGTTTATGAACTTCCATAGTTCTGCAATTACCACAGCATTTATAGGAAGCAACTTAAAACTGCAGCCTTTCTAAAGGACTGCAGGGGGCGACTTCCAAAGACAAGTCTGGCCGTACAGACATGTGGACGCTAACCATGAGACATGTGACACAATCATGGTAACAATGTAGGATCAAGTGAATAGTGCCCCACTGAAACACAGGCTTAGAGATAAATCCAGAAGCAACGACTGGTTCTGAAGGAAAAATGAATATTCCCCAACCGGTCACTAGTGGTTGCTTATCCCTGCAGACATAGTCTGAATGGAAGTGATGGACTTGTCTACAAACACTGTCCAACTACTCTCTGTACTGAAACTGAAAAGTGTGACAAAAAACTGGAAACAAGGACCATTTGCCCAAATGTAAATGTTGCATCTTTTGAAACATGTTAGCTACAGTTTCGAGGCACAACTTTTACTTTGAAGGTGAACTTACTCCACTTCCAATTTGTTCCAGGAACCACTACTAACTCGTCAGGGAATACACATTTTTCTCCAACGACCAGTGGTTGTTACGCTCAGTAGAAGTCTACAGAAAAACCCTAACATTGCCTTGCTCTGTCATGACTGAAAATCTTTCTACGTAATTTATAATCTCAGTTTCGATTAATCAATCAATCAATCCATTTATTAATTTATTTATAAGCACATTTAAAAACAACACAGGTTGACCAGTGTTTCAGTTATTATTTAACACAGCATGATGTTCATTTTATAGTTGATGGTTGCATTTAAAGAAAAATACATGGTAAAGGAGTGTGTGGCTTAGCGCAGGTTATTAACAAGTTGCTACTGTACATACAGGCCCTTCATATCAGCATGTCAATAACGTAAAAGCGTTTTTCATGTTTGTTGATTTTTGACAATGAGCACCAAAGCATCAAAGTGAAGGCTCTACAAACCAAGGAGATCATCTTTTGTTTACAGTCTATTGTTTAATATCCTTGAAAGTACATCATAACTACAGCAAAACCAGCAAAAATAACATGAATCTCCTGCTATTAGGAAGTAGTCTAATTCCTCATAGTGCCAAATGAGTCACTAAATGTAATTCTTTTGAAGGTTTTTCCATTGCTGCACATGCAGCCATGCATAACTGGCCTTCACTCTATTTCCCTGTGACACACAGTTGACCTCGGACTCACAACATCCATCAGGTGAACATTACAAGTTGGAGGTCATGACCTCCACACTCCAATCACCACACCTCTGCCTCTTTCTGTAGTAACCCGGTGTTGGATACATACCCTTCACTTCCTCTCGTGCTGAAACAAAAAGTCATCAACTTTATAATGTTTCCCCTGGTACAAGCTTGTGGATTGAGATATAAAGTGATCCTGTGTGATGGCAGGAAACAGTCACAGAAAATGGAGATGCACTGCATCGCTTCGAGTGCCACTTCAGGTTATTTATTTGGACAGATTTGTATTTTTTTTTTCTACATGGGAATCCCCCTCCCTCCATCACTCTTGCATTCCCAGAGCTGATGTCGGAGGGGGCTGGAGGAACAAGTCTGCAGTGTCATGTAGCCTGTTGAGGCTACAGGGATGGATCTCTTCCCTTCCCTCTCACCCTTCTCCTCCTCCTTCAAACAAAAAAATTCATGTGGGGAATCCAATTAGTTAATCTCACTCTTAACACACTTCTACTTGTGCACAACACAGACACGCCATTCCTTCACAGAGCCTCTCATAACAAGCTGTCAGAGAGGAGAGCGAGGCAGAGAAAGTCAGAGCTGCTCTGAGTGAGGCTATTGATTATAAGCCTTAAACAGACAGGGAGACATCTGGCTTCCATTACAGCCCGTGACGGGATGCAGGGCTCCTCAGCAGCAGCAGTGGAGGCCACACGATGCACAGACACATGCTACGCAGCCTGTAATTACTGCATATGGGATTGATGCTATATGATCTGCAGCAGAAACAGGTTTATTATGGACTTTCCATTATTAAAAACAGCTTAGCTGCCACTTTTTATGTCACACTGGTGTGTGACTTAATTTGGTGTTTGTGATCATGATTTCAAGCTGTAGAGTGGCACTGCAAGTAATTTTTAAAATGTTTAAGAAGAGACATTAAAAAACATTGATAATTGAAATCTGTGTGAGAATTTTGAGACATCAAAGGTGGTGGGTGCTTCGAAAGTGTCCAAGAAACAAACAAAACTGAGGCTCACAAGAGTTTATACTGTGGGACGTGCAGACGTATCTACTTGTTATAATAGTGATGATGTAGGTAAGCAAACTTTTTGATAATAAACATTTCAGATTGGGCTTTTAAGGAAGACCTTAAAAGCTGAAGCTTCGTACAAACATAGCAGAAGTAAAATCTGAAGGACAAAAAGTTTTCTCTCCACATTCATTAAAATTCTTTAAGGTGTATTTAATAATTTTTTTATTTTTGATAACTAAAAAACCGTTATGATGGTTGCCATGTGGCAATACATGTTTGCTGACAAGTATTTTTACTGCTCACATTGGATGAATCTGCAAAACGACCACAGCATGCAACGATTTTTTTTCCCCCAAGTGCCATGTCAAAAAAACCAAACCCAAAACTGCAACTGATTAATTAAAGTAAAACTGACAGAGAAACATTGGCATTTTAAAAAAACTACATTAAAAAAATATTTTGTAGATATTTTGTTGCTAGTAGCAAACACTTCTTTCTGGCCTAATTCCAAAAAGGTTTAAGTGACAATTTTATAGTGGCCATTTTCTCTCATGAAATGCTACAGCTTTTTTCTTCTTTCTGCTAAACGTTGGCGCATAAATTCTTATAGAATTAAAGTTACATTGTGTTTTCTTTGGTTAAACTAGCTTCTATAGATTACCAGCAGTCATGAGGCTAATGGGTTGCTAATGCAACCTTTTGTGCGTTTTACTTTATCTTCTAGTCTTGAAGATCCAGCCTGTCCAACTGGTCACATAGTCAGGAACCATTCTTGCCTTATTTTAACACACCTGATACCTATTTATCATAATTTTCTAACAGGCAGGTTTGAAAACCTCTCCAGAAAACACTTTTTGGAAGAGTTAGAGCAATAAATGCTGGGGTATTAATCATAACAATAATCTTTCACTTTTCCCTTTTTCACTGGGGTTAGGTTTAGTCACCAAAACTACTTTGAAAGGATTAAGCAATAAATAAGTATATTTATTGTTATATTTAAGAATAGACCATGGATTGGGCTAAAATACACATTTTTACAACATTGACCACACATAACACGCCAAAGTAAACTCTTACTTACAAAAAAGGATAGTTTTATTTACCACAGTCATCATGACAGTGACCACACCAGGTGAGCACATTTGCCTGTAGATATCATGCTTTGATGGGGTTCTTTTTAAGTCTTTAGGGCTCAACTGCTTTTTGAAAAATGACCTAATATGACTGCCAGTGCATTATCTCCTGACCATGCGTCAGTATGCTAGGAGCTGAGACTGCGTGTAAAGGGGTTGGTATGGTATGACTGAATTACTGAGTTCTGCTTCCTATGGGTCAGCAGAGTGGCGCGGTGGTTAACACTGTCACTTCGTCGTGGTTTTGAATCTCTCGGCCAGCTAGGGCCTTTCTGTGTGGAATTTGCTTGCTCTCTCTGTACCTGTGTGAGCTCTCTGTGGTTGGCTACTCCCACAATCTGAACAGTGTTTCATTAATTAATTGGAGATTCTAAATTGGCCACGTGTAGGTGTAAATGTGAATGCTTGTTTGGCCTCTGATTGCTTGGAGACCTATACAGGGTGTAAGTTCCCTCTTGCCCAGTAACAGAGGTGGGGTGGATTTATAAAAACAAAAACACCTCAGGTTTTCAACATTTGGTAGAAGAATATAGAAAAGGCTCTACAGGCCTACCTAATGAGCATAAATTATGAAATTCTCCTTATTCCAATTTTCAAAAAAAAGACTCCATCAAAACTTTTTTAAAAGTCGGGAAAATGGGTTATGTATTTACTTATATTTGCACAACAGATGTAGGCTTAAACATTTGTAGCTGTAGACTTCTCTTTACTGCCTAAAAACCACTACTCTGACCACAGTGTCTTCACCCAGCAGCACTCATTAGGTTTCTCACGGTCCAGTGGCCCTCATCTTGCAACACAGACTGTATCTTCTGGAGACATCTCTGTGGCACCTCAGTAAACACCAATGACGCTGTCTTCTGTGACCACGAGAAGCTGGGAAAAAAACCCAGAAAAAATAAAAAGGTAATGTGTAATTTCAGGCATTGTTCTTTTACTTTCAAGGGAATTCTCCCATAGGACCAGTTACTTAGAACGCGTGGTCCAACTGATGTTTTTGCATTAAGCAAACTTCCAAAGACAAGTAGTGGTAAAGACTCACCCTGCTATATCACTTATCACTGTCTCAAGATGGAGATTATTGACTTAACTGGTGTAAACATCGAGAACGAATGATTTAAGCCTCCCCTCTCACACCCTGATATTTGTGTATTTTACTTGACCGGAGGTAGGAGAGAAAAAAAAAAAAAAATTATTTATTCTTCGAGACAAAGATGCAAGCCACGAGCTGCGCTGTCATGTCAAGACCAAAAGCTGTTGTGACTTTAATGTGCTTATTTGGGGTTGTGGGGGTGCGTTGATGAGGTGGGAGTGGGTCATGTCATGGCAGCAAGTAACACTTCCAACACTAAATCACCTCCTGAGTTAAACTGGTTGAATGGGCGCAACCCGAACACACACACACAAACACACACACACATTCAGACTGTGTAAGGACAGGAGGTGAATTTGCCTTTAGTGGAGAAATATGTTGCAGTCATATAGGCCAAGATTTGAATTGATAGTCCTCTTACGTTTGTCTTTCATTAGAAATGTACAAATATAAGCTTCTAAAAGCTTCTTTGCAGTTTTCCAGCAGCTTCTAAAGATGTTGCTTTTGTGCATTTTTTACTCACAGCTCTGCCGGGTTTGACTCCACGGAGCTACTAAAGCTGCTGGTTTTACTACAGTATCTCATCTCTATCAGTTCTCCTATAAATAACGGTCTCGAGTACACACAGGCATGTATGCATACATGTGTGCTGTGTATGTTAACTTCACATGTGCTCTGTTACGTGACAGACACTAAAACTAAACCACAAAGCAATAATTTACTAATGCACTGCTCTGCTATGCTCCCCGGGCCTGTCTGAAGCTTCTGATGGATGCTGACGGCTCCAAAGATGGACTGCTGCTGATAGGGAGTGACCGGAGAGGAGCCTGATTAAAAGTAGTGGGGCACGGTAAAGGGCGATAACCCCAATCCAGCAGTGATGAATCCACTCTGGACAGACTGCTGTCTCATTAGGGTCTAACCCCAACCAGGCACTGCATGTCCAAATAAACGCTGAACAATCCTGCTTTTATCAGTGGGATTATGCTTGTTTTCCTTTCCACAACTTAGCTTGTGTGGGCTCATATAGAGCATCCAACCCCCCTCTGCCGGCCTCTATAAACTGAAGGTGTGATTCACCAGCCCTGACTCCGCTGTGTTTATACAATTCTGGGTCTATCTTCTTGAATTAATGAGCACAGGAGCACCATTAGACAACTATTTGCCTGGCTAATCTGCAGCCCATATGAAATAGTGAGAAAAAGCTGAAATAATCTGCCTTTATTTGCGATAACATAAACAGTTGAGCTGTTTTAAAGGGTGATAACATTAAATATTGGGTCTGGGGAGGGGGACAGAAAGAGGTAGTTTACATTCCCACTAGAGTAGTCTTGATAACAGGCCAGAGGGAATATGAGCCCCTTTAAATGTGTGCATTAGTGTAATTTATTGGGCTTCCCTCTCAGCCCTGCTGTTGCTCCAGCTCCTTTTTCCCAAACAAAAGACAGGCCAAGGCTCCAGAATGGATGGGAGCAAAAAATCATTCACAGTTGATAATCACATAAAACAACGGCATATTTGCAGCCTAATAAGCACAAAACGTTCCATCGGCCTCCTCCCTTCGATCAGGATTAGGCGACTCCTCCAAGCAGAGCAGCTTGATTTACACTTGCGTTTTGGTTTTGGAGTGGGTACGAGCAGAGTCAGGGAGGTTGGGGTAAGGCCAGAGATTTCATAATTCTTCGCGTATGTCTGGAAGTCATCCACGCATTACGATTTTTACCAATTTATGTCCGAACAGAATGACCCTGGGAATTAATGAGGTTCTGGCTGTGAGTTCCAGCACAGCAAGGTCAAGTAAATCATGCTTTAGGGCTCCAGTCCTCCCCACTCTGCTCCCTTGCTCTTCCCAGCTCCACATCCTGTGATAACAGAAAGACAACGGGCCTGAGAAATACCACCTCATTGACACTTGTGTCCATGCAGTAGGACGTATTTTAGAGCAGGAGCGCCAACTGGCTGTAAAGCCCGCTTTTAGTGGAGGCTGAAAGCTGATGAATGGGAGTCGGGCAGAAGCAGTGGGACTAGAGTTCACTTATTTCATTTCACAATTCACAGCAGATTGTTGATGTTATACACGTTTCCCTCTCCAGAGGTGACTTTTTTCTTCCTGGGCCCGTGTTTTATTGAAACATTATGAAGAGTATAATCTTGATTTAGCTGTGCCATTCCCCTTTGACTGAGCCCATTCGCAAGAAGGAAAAATTGACATCATTAGACATAATACCATGAAACCTAATAGAGTAACACCTAAGTAATGAGCGCTGCAAATCAGTCAACTCGTTTTATGCAGAAAAATAATTTGTCTTTTCATTTAATAGCTGTTAAAATGCCATAATTTTTACACATGTGTTTAGTGTTTCATATTTAAGAGGAAAAAGGGTGACAACATTGTCAAACAAGCATGAAACTGGAGCACAGTTCACCACTCATGGAACATTGTGGAGAAATACTGCCAAGTCCTGCTCGGCTGTGTTTTCTGTCCTACTGTTACCAACGAGGCAGCATTTACAAGAGAGATCCAACCAAAAGTTTCCTAGTCTCTCTTTTTGGTAATGAGG
>VUQG01002724.1:16286-34220 GCA_015106755.1 Etia nguti
CCCCCCCCCCCTTTTAATAAACTTCGATCACAGACGTTGCTTGTAGGTGAGACACAGAGGTGACAGGACTGAAACTAATCACACCTGCTTTCCTGCAAGTGTACTGGGTTTGCAGTTCTTGCCACCTTGTTGGTCTGTGCTGCTTATTCATGTAATGTGATCTTCATGAATTCAGCCATAAAGCCAAATAACCATAAATTTTGTCCATGCTACTGCATGTTGATATGTATGGAACTGGATGAAGAGGCTGAAGCTTTTTCTATTATGCAACTGAGTGGACTCGTGCATAAGTACAGGGCCGTGGAAAAGTATTTGCCCTCTTTCTGATTTCTTAGTCTTTTGCAAAGTAAATATAAAATGCAGTTTTTAAATAATGATTTCATTTATTAAGGTAAAAAAAAAAAGCTATTTAAACATACCTGACCCTGTGTGAAAAAGTAATTGCCCCCTAAAGCTATTAAATGTTGTGCCACCCTTGGCAGTAAAAACTGCAATCAAACATTTGTGATAACTGATGATGGGTTTTTCACATCACTGTGGAAGATTTTTGACCCACTCTTCTCTGCAGAATAGTTTTCATTCAGCCACATTGGAGGGCTTGAGCATTAACGCCCTGCTGAAAGTTGGGCCAAAGCATCTCAATCTGATTTGAGTCCAAACTTAATTACACCTTCATTTTGTTTTTCTGAAGTGGACTTGATGGTGTTTTTTGGATCATCGTCCTGCTGCATAACTCAAGAGAGCTTAAACTGATCTCCCTAAGGATATTGTGATCTTATCTTTAATCTGAAACATGTAATTTTTTTTACAAATATGCAAAAAATTAAAAAATCAGGAAGGGGCCAAATACTACAAACTGGATGTGTATGACTGGTTTTACAATTTTCTCTACTAAAAAACCTTTCTTTCTGCCCAAATATATATATACTATTTAAAGTGTTCCCCGCGATATAATTCTTGATGACCCTGATGAAGGCTACAGGCTCAGACGCATTGGCTGAGCGATAAAGTTGTTCACCATACTACAAGTGTTGCCCGAGCTTCGACCTCTCTTAATGTTTGCTCTTCTCCATGCACATTGGAAGTAGGTGAAGCTATGCCAGAAGCCTCTACTCTGGAACTGGATGTTTGCCAGTTTAAAGCAAAGTTTGGAGTGGTTCGCAAAAAAATGGCTGGGAAAGCAAGTGATTGATGCTTCATCCTGCATGCAGCGCAACCATCAGGGTGCCCTTTAGCAAGGCACTTAACCTCCAGCAGTTTAGTGTTCAATGTCCAGGAAAAATAGGGAAATCCAACATGCACAGATGATCTTCTCCTGATTTATTACATTCTCACTGCTATCTCTCTGATTTGGGTGTCAGATTAAAAAACCTGGAGACAAATAATGCAGATAATTCAGTTTTACAGGGTCTTGGGAGGAAAACTGTTCCTTATTATAATAATGCAGACAAGTCCACTAATAAACAGCTAAACCAATAAATAGATTAGATTAGATAGTCTCCTCTGACCTGTAGTATAAAGAAGTTTTACTTTGCCACAATCTGACTGTGATGGGACAATGCATGTTAGATTTATGCTTTATTTTGAAAAAAAAAACGTTTACATATAAAGCTGCAGTCTAGTGGTTCCCGGTTTAGAAAGTCATGACGTTCACATGAGACAGAGTCCCAAAGTTTAAGCAGTGGCGACCTAGATATCCCGATTTGGTATGGGACAACCTCAAAGTTCCCATAATGCATTTTAATAGTTTGTAGCTTCAATTTATAATGCGGGAAGCTTTTGTTAAAAATGTAAAAGTGTCAGACTCAAACTGAACTGACCCCTCTGATGTCAGCAGGAAATTTTTTTATTAAACTTTTAAAAACAAAATCCAGGTTACAGAAGATGTTATACAAGTGTTTTCACAGGCAGTGCAGTATTCCTCATGTTAAGTAAACTGAACTTCACGCGTAAATTTAGTGGGCCTTTAAAGTTATTACATGTATCACTGATATGGTTTAGGACAGAGCAGGAGAACTCCCTTCTTGACCATTTCACAACCTAAGTTTATCCACACATTCTTTCCTCTGGCTAATGCTTTACCTTGTTTATAGGATTATCCTCCCAGCAACTGTTAACTTAATGTATGAATTAGACCAGGGCGACGACTCCGAATAAATCTGGCCTGTCTGCAATTATCGCCATTACATACTTCAGGGTCTGTTAAAACAAACGGAGCGGTGATGTCAGGCGTCCGAGTTAGACCGGCTGAGAAGAAGCAGTCTCCACACTCTTGGCCGATGGCTCCAGACAAGCACCTTGATGGCTGTAATTACTGTCATGTTCCAAAAGAGATGAGAGATACCAGAGGCCCAAATAAAACCTAAAACGGTTTTGATATGATGGATTTCTGCAAATCTGTTTAAAAATTCCTTGAGCTGTCTGTCTGGAGACTCAAGGAGATGATGACTTGAGCACTGAAGTTGCTCCATTCAGCCCCTCAGCGCACAAAAGCTTTATAATGTTTAAATCAATAGATTCGAGGTTTGCACGCGGCTAGAGCGGCTGCCTGTTTGCCTCACAAGTAAGTATGCAGACTGGCTTCAGTAAATGTCTGCTGTGTGTGTTTACATTCTACCTAATGCACTCAGATGACACTGAATCTAAACACATTCACACAGAGACTCTGCACTGCTCAGCTTTACTGGCACATTCCAAGTAGGTTCATCTTTATGAGTCCAGCTGTCCTTAAGCTGAAGTTTCCCACTGGCTAGCATTTAAACATAAGCACTCACTAAGTCAACAAAGATATGAATTATGCAGAGTGTTAAAAGAAGGAATTTTTATTGTTTGAGTATTTAGCAGTGGCTGAAGAACAGTCAGCCCAGATTCTTCTTTTGAAAGTAGTCATAATACATATAAACAGAGTAAAAATTCAAATGCTAATATTAGCTACATTTGCTGCAAGCATCATCATATAAAAATAAAAGGACTTACTACAGAAAAATTAGGATTCAAATTTTATAATTAAAACACTACTGTTTATGAAGATATTTTTTTTAAATGCAAAGATACTTGCAAATAATGGTAGTTATGCAGTATTTTGCAAGTTGTTGAAAACCTTAGTACTTTTACAGTCTAAGGCTGGTCGGGGTTATTTCTCCTTCTTTTGCTCTCTCTCTCTCTTGTCTCTTACCTTTCCTTTGCTTTCAGGTGGAGATAAGTAGGTCCTGCCCATCTCCACCCTCTTCCATCCCTTTTTCTCCTGTGAAAACTCTGGCCAGTCAGCATCTCCACCACCTGCTCCACAAGGAACTCATAAATATTCAGTATAACACTGGCAACAAGGATGAATCTACTTCTCCTCTCTGACAGAAGTCTGCTCCTGTTCTCTGAACTGAAACTCACCTGTGGTGGCTCCACATTCCTCTGCTTAACCGTGAGGGCCTGTACTAGTTGTACTAGTTGAGTGGTTAGTGAAGCTTTTTTTTTCAACACTAGTTGAGTGGTTACATCACTTTTTAAACTCATCCCAGTTCTAATAGCCTTTATAAACAGCTCCAAAGTCTTTACACATGTGTTAAATACTCTGCATTTAACTTTTGGGGATATTGAAAATTAGACACTTTGGTTTAACAAGCAGCTAGTTTACAATTGAGATGTACTTAGAGACCATCAGCGATGCCTGTATATCCAAATGCCATACTGCAAAGCTGAAGGGCATGCTAGAAACACAAAACATATAACACAGGCACTCTTGGAGTTACCAGAAGGTGTCAATGAGCAAATCTCACACCAAACACGGGGGTCTGTAGTGACACATTACAGATCACTATCTGTGTGAATAAGTGCACTGGTAGGGTCGCCTTTCTGATGGAACTCTCAATTTTCATTGTGACCCAGCCAAAATATAACAAAAATGAAGGAAAAAGTACTAAAACCTAAAACTGATTAGAGACAACATAAGAACTCAAAGCAAACTTTTTTCCTCTTTAATTTTGCAGTCACTCCAGGAAAAAAAAGAGGTTGAACAACGTGGCACAGCCAAAATTATTGCGACCATGTGCAAAAAACTTGCAGTCTTGTTGTCTTTTGAAATGGTTAGTTCAAAGATGAGGACTAGGTCTGCGACCAGTTGCCAGTTGCCGTCTTCAAAGCAACTTTGGTGCACTAAGATGATTATGATAAAATGGCAACAAGACGGAAACAGTCTGCTGTCGGTTTGACTGATCGGGGTCAAGTTGGCAATAGCATCCAGTCTGTTTGCCATCTGTTGCCATCTGCATACATGGAAATTCACATTAACTGCTTACATTCAGAGTCCAACCTCATAGATCTGAAACAGAAATTCCTTCACATTTAGTTACATAGTTGCTGCAAGATGTAAAGTGGCACAGGACCTCAGCAACCTTACTTTTATAAAGGAATGTAACCGGTTAGCAACAAGTTGGGTTGAGTCCCGATTGCAAAGAGACACGTCATTGTTGAGTTTATCAGTGCAGACTGAGTCAGATGGATGGCAGAACATTGGCATTCTCATCTATCTGGGTGACCAGTTGGTCTATGCAAAGACATTTTTATTCCAAGAAGCTTTTAATTAGACTACAGCTTTTTTGGTGCATTCATGACTGTACTGTTTTTCGTTTTTCTGCTTTGTTACCTCTCTTGTGAAGCACTTCATGACACATGTCTGTGAAATGTGCTATATAAATAAACTTTTACTTTCTTTACTTTTACTTTTTAGTTATGCAACTCCTTGCAACTGGCTGCTGAATGCAAATGCAATCTGTGGGCAACAGCTGATATTTTTTTGCTAGTAAGAGGGAATTTGCTATCTTTTTTTTTTTATCCTAGTGTGACTGGGCCAAAAACAGAAACATTCCCATATGCCACAGATGGTAAAAAAAACAACCCCGTATGAGTGTTTATTCACGTAGGTTCATGTAGGTAACACAGAGAGAGACAACCATTCGCACCTACGGCCAATTTAGAATCACCAGCTAACCTAACATGCATGTGTTTGGATTGCGGGAGGAAGCCGAAGTGCCCCGAGACTGAAAGAACGCAGAAAGGCCCCAGCCGGCCGATGGATCTGGACTTGAGAACGTCTTGTTATGAAGGGACAGTGTTAACCACTGCAACACTGTGCCGCCTACAGTGATTATTTAGTTGTTGCCATTGCTGGGTTTCTTCAGTGAAGCCAGACAAAACAAAGTGGTGCCCAGTTTTTTAAGAAGTAATCAAACTGTTGCTTACTTAGTACAAGGGGCTAAAACCGCAGTATTGACTAAAAAGGGTAAAACAGTTCATTTTTTATTCATGTAGGTTGAAAATAGTGTTGTTTATAAAAAGCATAATCCACAATGACACATTAATGTATACTGTGTATCACTTTATAGTGAAATTGCTGCTAATCTATAACAGATTATAATGTATTAACTAGATAATGCAAGTTGCCTGCAGGCTGTTTATAAACTGATAAGATCTTCTGTGTAGACTGTAAGTACCTCATTTATTCCCAAGTACAGAACTCAAGTCAAGGTCCTTTCAGCAACTGATATTTAGCATTGTTTTCAGTGCACTGTCGTTTGAAATGATAATTTTTCTGCACAACTCATTACCCCTCTTATATTACCCCACAGCTCTCCAATCATTATACCTTCCAGTTGTGTTCTGATGGACTCCAGTTAAGTAAATGCGTCACAGTGGGAGCTGCCACATCCTCACAGTGAGCGTGCCAGAAACTTAAAAATGAATGACTCCAGCAGTCACTTGAGGTTTCACAGGCCGTTTCTCCCTCCCTCCGTGCTGCAGGACTTAACACACCGGGGAGATAAAAATCTAATTTTTGCAAATGGGATTAAGGCATATGGAATAACAAAAGGTGAATGAATGGGGTTACTGTACTAAAAAAAAAAAAAAGATGTACATGATAGTCCCTGTGAGGTTTCCACTCAACAGATTTTCATAAATAGTGGACAGCACGGAGACGCCATCCATTTAACTCTAAGGGAGGGTTAGTTATGTGTGGGCCAAACTGCTGTTTAAATTTGTCAGGATAAAAGTCTTTGTTCACAGAGATGAGCGCCCACAATGGGTAAAACATTTTAAGGGAATAAAGTTTTTATTGGCGTACGACACACAGCGATAGCTGACCACTCTGCTTTCATGTGCCATCAAATATCTGCCTCAATCAGATGTAGTTTTATATTGTGTGCCTGGCTTCACTCCTGACCTGCAAAAGGGAAAATATCTCTCTCGCGGCCTTGAAATTCCTCCAAGCATCATAAATCAGTAAGCATAAGAATTTACATGAATAGCTTTTATTTTTATACTTTTTATTCAGATGTCCTTTTCTCTCTTTTTCGTGCAGAAATAAAACCATCTCCTACAACAACCTGCAGAGCCTCCAAACGCGCTTTAAACAGCCTGCCGACCTTGCTGTTTAACTACGTGTCTGTCGAGTTGAGAGGGTAATACTCGATATGTCTCCCCTGCTTAACGTGAAGAGCAAAGGCTGAACAGAGTCGCCAATTCTCACCACAGTTTCCTCTCTTTAGAAGCTCCGATGCTGCAATAACACTAACGCGCCAAGGGATAAATGGTACTTTTGGCTTGTTCGGAGCTTTTAAAATCTGAACCCAAATGTCAGCATTTCAGGACTACGTCATGTGTATGCGCTGTATTGTAAGCGACAAGCATAATCTCGGGGATGACTAGATGGATAAGCAGATAGGCAGAGAAAGACAGACAATGAGCAGAACTCATCGTGAATTGGAGGGAAGAGAAAGAAGAGATCCATATGCCCTTTCTAAACCACAGGTATGATTTACAGGGGTGGGTTGGTCGCCTGCGTAAAATTAATAATAGGAAATGCAAGGGTAGTCCAGTGACTTGTCCAAGATATACTTTCCCTGGCTCTCTAGACCCCTGGAAAACCTGGGTGGCCTGCAACCGGGTTTCCTCTGGTTTCTGATGTTAATGTCATTGCTTTTGCTGGTATGACAGGAGTTTTACCACAAGTGTGGTTTGGGTCAGACAAAAGGGTCAAGCTGTGATAGCAGGATACAGCCCCGTATTTTTATTTATTTCCATTTTTTGCTACAAAAAAAGGAATATACTCTGCATTTGTCCCGGTATTTTTGTCCCATGGTTGAGCCTGTTGCCACAGAGAGGGAAGGAATGAAGGAGGAGGATGACATTTTTCAAATCCGATTGTTTTTAAGTACTTCACTTTTCCAGAAATCAGTAAACCACACAGTGTATTATGGTTAGTGGATGTTTTGAATTACTTCAGCAACTTAATGGTTCCTCCTTACCCAGCCCACAGAATTGTTTCATAGTGGTTTTCAAACTTTGCTCAAGTCATTGAGTTGGATGTTGAGTAATCTGCTTTCTAAACCTACTCTTCATATTTAAGTACGTAGGCTGTTCCCTTCATTGGAAGCAATGGAAGTTGCTTAATGTTGAAGTGCCGCATTATTGAAATAACTTCAAGAGCAGGACACAAGTTACTGTTATTAGGTAAAAGCTCATTGCCGTTTGGGGCAAAAAATGACTTTTGGTCCGAAATTCAACAGTTCACAGAAATGAGCATGTGAAACGCACAGTTTATATATGTATGTAGGTCATACATAGGATTAAATTAAGCTCAGCTTGTTTTTTCTCTGGTTACATAAAGTCTAGTGTTTCATTAAAAGCCTGCAAGTTAAAGTAACTAGAAACAGCACTATTAGTCTTTAAGTTAGCCCTGCTAAAGTTGGCCCCATTTTGAGAATCCAATTTTAAGAAATAACAGAGGATCTAAGGGCCATTACTCTATATACGGAGTATTGTAAAGAGGTAAGTGGAAGTGGGTGGAACATTTTGTAAATCTTGTGTCACCAAAACCGCCGCAAGCAGGATGAATGCGTTTGCTTCGCCAACAGGATATCCCCTCAGACGTGCTCAGCGCGTCGGTGATGAGGATAACAGAGGGGGCATTATTTTTGCTCAACAGCTCGGGAAGGTGATAAAGGGCTCCCAGATTCCCCCGCAGGAGTGCAGCCGTACGCACACATCTATTTAAGTTTTGATGCAACATTTCATCTCCCCAGCTACAAAGGGGGGCCGGGGGGGGGCTCTGTCTTTGGACTCTAAAGCAGCACCATAGCCAACTCAACTAGAGGGTTTGGAGGAAGGTTTCTCAACACACAGCTGCCTGCACACATCCCATTTCCTTATAAAAATGTCTTCATAACATTATTAGAAAATGATGTAGTTGGAGTCTGTTGAATACTGAATGTTATTGTAGTATAAACATGTCTGCAGTTTCAATTTCTCAACTGTACTTTTCTTGTAGCACTGCAGACATAATCTTTAATGTTGATACAGAACAAAGTGTAGCAGCTATTGTAAATACCCTCAGTTGCTTTAAGCCTTTTCTTATATCAGGAACATCATGCTTACTTTTAATGCAGTTCTCAAAACTGTAACTCATTTCCCCACCCACATTATCGTTTCTTATTGTATTCACACACACTGTTGTTGTATCTAGGCATGCTTCACTAATAAATGACGTTTTATCATTGTGATGATACATCTGACTCCAACGACTCATCAAAACGGTTTTCTGCTTTCGTCAGTCAGAACTACAGATCTCTCACTTACCATAATACCGTCCAGCATCGCATTAGTGTTTTCAGTCAATTCACTTCAAACTCTTTTCAGGTGTGTATGAAAGAGCCTAGCTAGCAAAATTGCAACATAGCAAATAGGTATGCATGCTCTCAGACTTGTATCACAGGTGCATGTCATGACACACAAGTATATACTATGCACATACTGTGTGCAGTGTGACACTCATTAGTGCTATGCTTTTTATTTTGTCTGTTTTTAGATGCATATAGTTTCAGATGTATCATTTTTATTTTCTCAGTTTTAGGTAAGTGTCTTGTTAGCTAAGGTTTGACTGTTATAACTAAGCTAGCTGCTGTGCTAACATTGCGCTAGTGCTAAACTAACAATCAGTCTTAACAGGCCTATTTTCAGGTTGGAATAACTGAAACAGCTGCTGACAGGTGGCTAAATTTTTTCTTGTTACTGCTGTATTATATTTTAAATTATACGTGGTCTGAAATTGGCAGAATAAAAAGTATGAAAATATGGCATTGGTCATGGTGGAGGAGAAAGGTTGTATTTAGGGGAGGTTTGTGTCACAGGTGCATGTCATAAAAACTGCTAATTGTACCAATTAATTAGGTACACCTTGCTATCACCAGGAGTGGCCCCCGGCATTGTCTTCTGCTGCTGTAGACCATCTACATCATGGACCAATGTGATGCTCTTCTGCATACCTTGGTTGTAATACCTGCTTGACTGAGCTACTGTTGTCTTCCTATCAGATTGAAGTAGCCTGGCCATTGTCCTCTGACCTCTGACATCAGCAAGGTATTTTCACCTGTGAATTGTCACTCACTGATTATTTTCTTTTTTATGGACCATTTTTTGTAAACCCTAGAGATTGTTGTGTGTAAAAATCCCAGCAGATCAGGAGTTTCTAAAACACTCAGACCATCCTGACTGACTTATGCATTATGGTGGTTTGACTTTAAGCAGGCTGTGTTGATCATGCCTACATGTCTAAATGCTTTGAGTTGCTGACAAGCGGTTGGCTGATTAGATATTTGCGTTAACAAGCAGTTTAACAGGCTTACCTAATTAAGTGGCTGCTGAATGTATGTAGCCTGACTTTTTTGGATTATAACAGTATTTGGTGCTATGTTCTAAGATTGTATATATTTTCTTTGTCTGTTTTCAGACATATCATTTTGTTTTTACTTGATTACAGCAAATTTGCAACGTTCCAAAAATAATTTATCACTTCATTTTTTCACTTCTTACTCTAAATGAGGCCAACATTTTTGCTGAAATGTTCCCAAGGTCAATAACGTTTTGATAAAAATATGAAACTATTTAATGTCTAAGCCTTAAAACGGTGGGTTTTTATTCGTTAAAGCGATTAGCTGACTTGACTGCATGTGTTGAGATGTGAAAAAGGTTTTGATTGTTTTAGTATCTTTAGCACAGATAAGTCTGAATTATAAAAAAAAATGCCTTAACTGTTCTGAGAACTGCATAAGGACTGTTGAGAATGACATTCCTGAAAAACTAATATAAACCAATACTTAAGGTCACGTTTATCATCTTGGCAATATTTTTTCTATAAAGACAGTTTAACTTAAACACAAGGTTATAAGCTCATCATATTAATACAATATCACTACTGCAAAACAGCCAGCCAGCAACAAGAAAACTCAACACTATCTTTACGATAACCTGTGAACTGTGACCGATCCTGAGCTGGATGAGCTACTACATTGTTGACGTTCTGGTTTACTTTGCTAAAAGACTCAAACTTAAGGCGTATCTAAGAGTTCACTACATTTAGATTCTGATTTACTTGTAGACATTTCTCTATTAAAATGTATAAATAATGAATTTGGTTTCTGCTACATCAGGTTTAGGCTAAATATACTGGTGAGCCTCATTACTAACCCTCATACAGGTAGGTCTGTGTTTTGTATTCTCTGATGTTTATGATCCTGAAACACAGATGACTTCATTTGTCTGGGAATAAATGCATGTTATACTGTTCCTGCAAGAAATGCATGGCAAGTAAGGTTTATATGATAAACTCTACACAGTGGAATATGTATATTTTTATTATTTTAACAGTTAAGACAATATTTACAGGAGCGACCAGCTCTTAGACAGATGCTATTTTTGGGTTTATAGTAAACAAACTCTGGCTGCAGCACCTATGACTGTGCGTCATTTTCTGTGGGTTGTGAAAGTCTGAGCATTTTCAAAATGACTGAGTATGGTGTGAACAAGACACAATCTATTGTCTTTTGTGCCTGGTGATTAAAATGAATGATTCCTGTTATGACTGCTAGTCCCGTTTTACTTCCGCTCTAACTACTAATAAGGGCAAATACTTCTAGTGAGGAGCAGTTCTCTGTCTCGATCAGTTCTGGATGCACACATATTTTTAAAACGCTTACTTCCCTGTATTTCTGTTATTTTTGGCTTATGGTCAATATTAAGCTGTGTGAAATAAGGCTCCTACAGCTGGCCTCAGGTGCCCTGGGTTTGCCTGTAAAACCAAGAGGAACATGTATAAACTTTGGCCTCTTTGAGATTTTGAGGAGTGGCATAGGTTGGTGGATTTTGTGGTCCTTTTTCTTTGACTCTTCATGTTGTTCTGTACTTGGTTAGCACGCCACTAGATGTGGTTCTTAAAATGGCACTAACGTTTTTTGAGACAGTGAAAGCTGTCTGCACTCATAAAAGTGCTGTGTTACAGAAAAATATACAAAGCTATGCTAGGATCTCATATTTGTATTGATGTCTCAGTTTGTCTACAGTTGACGTGCGTCTAGCACCTGTTGCATGTGGACCGTAATTTCAGTCTGGCATTTACTCCAAATATGAGAACGATAAAATGATATTTCTTTGGCTGCCTTAGACCTGATAACCTCTTTCATCTAAGTTAATGAGCTTTCAAATTATGTATGGTGCTGTGGTTTACACACTTGCCTGAGAAGTAAAAGATCTTTGATTTGACCCTGCAAAGATGGGGAGGGTTGTGTCAGGAAGGCCATGCGGCATAAAGATGTGTCAAATCAAACATGCCTGCTGATGTGACCCCGTGTAGATAAGGAACTTGATACACCAGTGGGCCTAAAAACATCTAAATTTAAGATTAAAATTTAGGGGCCCAATACTTTTGTCCATATAATGTAGCTGCCATAAAGTCTGAATATGAGTTAGCTCTACGCAAGGGCCTTTTTACTTAATCACAAGGGGTCATCACAGCAGGTAACTCCACATTTTTGATTAGGAAGACTTTTTACACAGGTTGTCCTACCTAATGCAACCCAAACAGATCTGTGTGTCTCTTCCTGAAATCAAACCAGTGAATAATCCAACACTATCTAGGCTACTTTATTGGCTTGCATTTGACTTTTGCTGTTACTGGAAACATTACCACTGTTGTACTATAATGCTGCTCACATCTTCTTGCAATAGATTTACACTTCAAATTAGAAAATGTGCTATAAATGAGAATAGCTCATTGTAAGAAGGAAGGATGCAAAATGTCCTTTATTTACTTACACTTATAATTGCAGCTGTCTGCAAGCTGCAATAAAATTGTGAATTTTCATGAAACATCATGATGTTGCTTAGCTTTCACCCCAGGACAGCTCATTTAGTAGAGCAAGTGTTCTCAGTTTGGAAAGCCAGTTAGTTTGTCATAGTTGTGGCAAATGATATGTTATTGTGTTATTGTGACTCAATGACTGGTTATAGATGAGGCTAAATAAAGAGTTTTGTTGAGTGACATTTGAACCGACTTAGCTGAGGTTTTGTTTCAGCCACACACCAACAAAGCACATTTCAGAAAATAGTCGACGCTACCTTTCAGATGGAGTCCCATTTTTACTTTACAGTTATTCCATTATGAACTTTTCTATTTGGGCATATAGATGAAAATTCTATTTAAAAAAACAGTTAAGCATTTGGCAAATAAATCATTTCTCATTTCCTGCCTTAATATTCCAGTTATGTCTCTTTAAATGTGCCGTCTTTTCCACAGTGCAAATAAAGACGTAGCACTAAATCTCATCTGTGAACATTAAGACTGGTGCACTTTTTGTATTTTCAAAAGCCTTAACTGTAGAAACCTTAGCACTGATTTACTGAAGGTTCAATAATGAAGTCTCTCCATCACTTCCGCAGCTCACTTGTTGAAGGGAGCTGCTCTTAATTATAGTAAAGGTGGCAGAACAGAACGCTTCTTTTATAGCGCTGAAATCATTTCACAGGCTCTGGTAGCGCTGGCATAATTTTAAAAAGCCTGGGTCTGAGGTAGCCCATTAAAGATGCTCATAAACATTAATTTTGCCAGTGGGATATGAGATCGTGTTACCTTCTTGGCAGAAAAGCGTATGAAATATGTGGTTTTACTTTGGCTCACAAATTTCCCAACACTCGCCTCTTTTGAAACGTGTGTAATCTAGACTGAGACTGTTTGTCAACTTGGTTTCAAGGAGTTGGACAGAACCCAGTCGCCATATGCCTTGTCATGATGGTGATGGCGGTCGTGTCAACGTTAAACCCTGCAAGCTTGAGGGAGGTTACCCAGCCAAGGAAATGTGCTGACTGATTAGCGAAGCACATTTCACATATCCTAAAGCCAAAATAAAACAAATAAAAGATCAGCGATGAGGATGGAAAGTTACTGAGACGTTTCCAGTACAATGACTTGTTTGAATATGGTTTTCAACCATTGTTGTTCTAGGAAAAAATTTTTTTTCAAGAATGGAAATTCATAATGAATATATCCTTTTGTGCCTCACATTAAAACCCACAAGGAGGCATACACTTCTCCCTTAATCACAGAAAACATTTTGACTTCAAGTAATCTACAAACCATGAAGAAAATTTAGGAAGCAAAAGCAAGAACCATCTACTTCTTAACCATCGCTAGAAAAAAATTAATTAACTCAGTGTGAAACTAAAATAGAGCTTTAATTACAGGCCAGGGATTGTGCCAGACAGTTATTTCCAGCTCATTCTCATTTCCAGAGTTTTAGTTACTGCTCTTTTGGCACTCCAAACACACAAGATGTCCTTTGGTGAAGAACCTGGAAAACTGGGTTTAGGCAGTGTTCACACAGGTCTGTCACTACTGACTCATTGAATAATTTTAATCCAAATTGTAATCTAATTCTTAAATCTAAACAAAGAGTTTCCAGTTTCTAAAAGCATCCAGTGTCTAAAACTATAATTTGGACATGTGCACCGGAGGAGAAAAAGAGGAAGAGCTCTGATAAGATTCAAAGATGTAATGAAGGACATACAGAGGGTTGGTGTGATAGAGGATGATGCTCAGGATAGTGTTAGATGGGGCCCTAAAGAGAGCGGCCAAAAGGAGAAGAATATGACGGCTGTAGTATAGGCAGCATATGCGCTAAAGCGGAGCTTGATAGCTACAAGTGTTCTAGACTAGAAGAAGAAGAAAAAGAAAAAGAAAGTCCACAAGTAGGGGGAAAACTACATGTGGAAGATTGGCAACTAGTGTGTGGAAATAACTTTTGTTGGGGAGCTGACCAAGGGATGATAAATGATTCACAAAAAGCAATATGCAAACCTTGGTTTTTCAGACCAAGGTAGGAAATACTTCCAATTTTGCAACGCAGCTAAATGACTGGCATTCAGTCTATTCAAGAATTCAACTTGAGGAAGTTTCAAGTCACAGTAACAGCATCCAAAGTACTATCCTTCTTATATCATTCTGAAATGCATGTTACCAATGTCTTGTTTGAGACAGCTGGGACTGCTGTTGTGAAATCAGCTTTGTTGCACAGGGTGAAGTGTTTGCAATAGCTAACACTAAGTGCTAGATGCTAACATAGGCTAACATTAGTTGGTTACTCAGCAACCACCTAGACATGTCAAGCTGTGACTTGTCACCGTAATGTAATGTTAATATGTAAATAAGTTATCTGTCACCATATCAATGTTTTAAAACAACTTTTTAATAAGGAGTTTATGATCATTTAGTTTTGGTATTGAATTGGACACACAGTCACACAGGCCAAGAGATTGGTCACTAGGGAAAAATGTCTATTCCCTGACTGTGTCATGATCCTGGGTTTTATACCCAGCGTTTTCTGTGTAGGACTCAGTTTTCTGTTTGCTATTTTGTTGTAGCTTCGGTTAGGCTTTCATTCTGATTTTGTATTCATCGTTCTCTTTGTTATTCTCAAGGTTTTTCCTCCCCTACTATGTTCCCCATGCTTAGTCTGTGTCTCTGTTATATCTTCTGTGGTTAGTCAGTTTTGTCTTTGTGTTTACTTTGGCATGTCAAGTTCATGTGTTTTGGTCACAGTCTTAGTGTTAGTTTCCTGTTTTATTTTGACAGTCTCTTGTTCTATGTGTGTTGTGTTCGGTTTTGCTTCCCTCTTGCTCGTTAATTGATTCTGTTCACCTGCTCCTTCTTTTCCCAAGCTGGGTCTCTTTCCCTGATTACCTCATGTCTGTTTAAGTCCTCAGTTTCCCTCTGTTCTTTGTCATGTTGTTGTCATTCCCTCCTCGTGTGTGCCATTTGCTCTGTTATGAAATCAGTAATTCTAGTTTTCAGTTTAGGTTGAGGTTTTTGTCATTTTGTATTTTGTTTCCTGGGCTCCAGCAATAAAGCTGTTTAGTTTTGTTAAGCCTGTCTGCCAAGTCCTGTATTTTAGGTCCTCTCTCTGCCTGCCACACATCCTCACTTGACAGACTGGTTGACAGCTGGTTGCGAGAGGTTGTTTCTTGGTGAACTCAATTGCAAAGAGTGTGCTGCAACAAAAACTTCCTTGCTTTGCTTTGGTTGATAGCTGATTGACACTTTGCAGAAAAGCAAGTCTGCAAACTCTTGCTAACTCTCGCCAACTAACCACTGAGCAAATAAATGGACTGGTTCTTATATAGCGCTTTTCTACTCTGAGCACTCAAAGCACTTTGCACAATTTCCCTCACTGACACAAGCATTTTTTTCTATACGAGTGCTTCTCTCTAACATTCACAAACATTTATGCTCCAATGGATACATCGGAGAGCAACTTGGGGTTAGTGTCTTGCTCCAA
Source organism: Etia nguti (assembly GCA_015106755.1). Taxonomy (NCBI): domain Eukaryota; kingdom Metazoa; phylum Chordata; class Actinopteri; order Cichliformes; family Cichlidae; genus Etia; species Etia nguti. The sequence continues at coordinate 31,940 of VUQG01002724.1, forward strand.
GGCGAGATACTGGCTTGCAGACAGACAGGCAAATCAACAACCTTCCAATTAGTAGGTGACCTGTTCTACCGCCTAAGCTCCAGCCACCAAGCAAGAGTAAAACTTGAAAAAGTGCAATGAACACAGAATATATTTGCTTTTAAAGTCAGTTTTGCCTCACTTCTGCAGTCAACACGTTGCACAACGTGCTTCAAAAGCAATATGTGCAATGTGTTGGCATCTTCTAAGGCTCTGCTAGCAATCTGCAAGCAGAGGTTTCCAATGCAGCAAGTGTTTGCAGCTAAGTTCATCTAGTATTAGCAAACATCCTCCCGGAACCACTCACCAAGCAGTCAGGGAATAGCAACTGGTGGATGGGGTTGGGAACCAGTCCCTAGACCTGAGTGACTGGCCTAAATGCTTGAAACTAACCAAGTAGTTTCCACTGCGTAAACCTTACTAAATGCCTTCAACTGCCTCAAGCTGATAACATAGTTTTTAGTGCCTAAGCCTAACTAGCCAATAAAAATGAAAAGTGAGTGAAAATAAAGAAGAAAACCTAAAGGTTGAAATGGGACATGCATCTCCTGGTTGACAAATTTGTTACAACTTATTCCACTGCCAACTCTCCAGACTTATAATGCAAACTGTAGACTGTTATGTCTAGGCACCCAATATTGCCAATGGTTGATAAACAGGTCGATTTAGATATGGTGATAGCAGTATTTGATGCTTTAGGATGAAAATGTGTTGTTATTTCAATCAGGGTCAACCAGTCAGAGTTTGATAGACAAAAGAAGCACGTGATGTTAATTGTTGAGGCCTGCTTTTGGCCTTAGGTTGGGATCAGCGTGACTGAGTAACAGCGTCTTTGATCTTCTTCAGATTTATGGGTAATTTGGATCTAATTTTGGCAACAGCCAACACTAAGGTATCAAAATGAATTTGACAATGACAAGGCTGAAATGTGGTGATTCAGCATTCCAACTCAAAATACTCAACTTAATGGCAATTTCAGGTGCTGTGAGCGTTCGCAGAGCAGATCAAAATGACGTGAGGAGTCAGATATATGAGCAGTTCTGTGGTAAAAGGGGCTTGGCTTCCTGGCACACACTAGGTGCACGGTATTGATCCTGAGCCAGCAGCCTGACCCACACCAGGTTAAATTTATGGGTAGATATTTAGCTTGTCTCTGCCACTCTGTAAGGCAGAAAGAATAACTTCAGCCCTTGTCTGCTCGTTGTGCTTGAAGCCGGTTGATGTTTTCCCGTCAGAAAACCAGACTGGCTGCACATCACACACCAGCTGAGAGTAAACTGAAAAATGTCTAAAGCGCCACACCACCCTCCTCTTCAAAGTCATGTGGTTTATGGTATTATTTTATGCCTAGGTTTGCTTTTAAGACTCTGATAAAAGGGAAAATAATTTCTAGTTATGTCTTTATAATCAGTAATATATCAGTAACATACAGTAAAGTACCTATATTAACTTTTCTATTTTATTTACCTCTTTTGTTCTTTGGCAGCCTGTAAGGCTGATGATAATAAAACAGGAAACACTCACAATGTGTCATTATCAGAATGAGGAAGTAAAGATGCTGCGGTATCAATATAGTTTTTCTAAAGAAATTATGAGTTAGCAGTGACCAGTTAAATGACCTGTTTTAACGCAGACACTGGAAAACACAGTGTTGAAGTAGCTAAAACTGTGAGAGCGGTCATACTAACCATTCATTACGCTATAGATTTCACCTCCACCATCCACCACTGAAGGCAACATTTTTTTTTTTTTATTTAGTGTGAAATTACATATGGTGTAAAAATGGGGAAGTACCACTTTTATTTTCCTGTTACATGAACTTGGAACATGCTGCCTTCCAGCTGCTCCAGCGGCTCAGCCCTAAAAGTAGTTTCACTTCTCTATGTCTCAGGTTTTTTCGTTTAAGTTGCAAAATACCTAGTAAGCTCGTTGGTATGATCACTTTCTCCCAAACCGCACTGTTTTAACTGCAGGACTTCAAATCACTGACATTAGGTATCTGGCTCGCGCATTTCAAAAGAACTACAGTCTGAGTGTGCTTAAACTGAACTAGTGTTTATACTTTTACCACACAATTACCTGTGGAACGTGAAGTGGAAATCCTCAATTACCTAGAATGCATAAGGGGAAAATCCAATTTGCCAAGCACTTACGATTCTTGCTTCCATTTCCTGGAGTGAGCAATTACTGTGTTGATCTTTGATGTCTTTCCTGAGATTTTCTCCTGTAGAAGTTTCAGTTTCTTGATTTGGGTTTTTTTTTA
>VUQG01002724.1:34240-73362 GCA_015106755.1 Etia nguti
TTTTTTATCCATGATGTATACTGCCTTTCAAACTATTTACTCCTACATTTCCCTGTAATTATTCTTCCCTTATTGGTGTCAGTATCCCTAAAACAACATAATACTTGGATTTTTAACATAGTGTGAAACCTCCTCCAAAGCTTTGCTTGACAGTTTTCTAACTTTGTCCATTGTTAAGTGGAGAAGATTTAAATTTCTCTTTGAAACTCTCTTTTCTTTAGATTATCCCCGTAAGTGCCTGAAGGCTTTTCATCCAGCTCTTGACTATGGCTTTTAAGAGCAGCTACAAACACTTTTGCCTTCAGTCATGGCTGGATGACACTTAAAATAAACGACACGACTGCGTTGACACAGCGAGGGTGCGCAGTAAAAACATCTATTTTCCATAATAACATATAGCATAGCTGCTCTTTAAGTAGCCTGAGCCTGGTAAATCAGACCTTACTTTGTGATGTATGATAAAATGAGTGCCCATGCAGTCAAAAGTAACCAAATATTGCTTTTATGGTCTCACAAACACTGCTAAGATTGGTTTTCAGCATGGTTTTAAATCAATCAGCATATGAAGTTAAGTTTAATTCATGCCTGGTCACTTGACAGCTGACTCTCAACAATAGATATTGTGTTGCACAACTCTCTGCATTCGGTCTTTGGCAAGAGTAAGTCGAATGACAGATGGATGATTAAGCAGAGTGATCACAACCTCTAATGCTCTGCCTATTCTGGCAAGTGGACTGGTTTAATATGTGTGTGTGGTGTGTGTGTTGTATGTATGTGTGTGTGGTGTTGAGGTGTCTATGCTGGGAAGGTGGGGAAGAAAAGAGGCCTTTGGAAATAGTCAGGCTTCTACAGAGTCTAAGCAGCACATTTATCATTGTCACAGAAAACATACTAATTTGTAGTACAGCTGTTTCCCTATATGATGTGTTGAAACACTCAATCAGAAAAATTGGGCTGGACCAGCTCGTGTCTCCAGTTCATAATAATGCCCCATTCACAAGGTAGCCAGCCTTGGCCGGGCCTCCTGTGGCAGCGCCGGCCTGTATGAAGTAGCAGTAAAGTTTAGCTGCTCTAATTTGTAAACTAAGCGAGAGAAAAAGGGGGGGGTGCGTGTGGCACTGGTGGTAAGGCGTAGCTGGGCAAGAAACACCATATGTTCCTGATTGACGATGATTGAATCAAGCGCAGTAGCAGAGAGAAAGTGGTTTCCAGCCGGTGAGAAATTTGCGTGCAGTGAGGCATTTGACAGAGGGACACGAAGATCTCACTGGAGCTTAAACAAGCAGGACAAATCGATTAGTGATGACCCATTACTCCAAAGAGTGCGGGGAAAGACTCCTACATTTTCAACTGCGCTATTTCTCTCGCTGCTCCTGATAGAGAATCCATAAATCTCATCTGCATATGTTTGCCTTCATTTTTTTTATTGTAAAAAAATATATATATCGATGCCATAAGTGTATACATGGACTGGAAAACAAATAGCTTCTCAGGTTCCTTTGAGGGGTCAAGAAAATCTGATCCATGGAAAGATTTGAAAGAAACTATATGTGGACAAGCTAAACCTTGAAGTTCTCAAAAATGCTGCCCTGTGACATGATGGCCTCTAGTGGTATAATGGCGATTGACAGAGACAGCTCAATCATTTCCTTATAGGCATGTGCTGCCAGGTCCAGCTGGCTTTGACATTAACACCAGGCTCTGACTGACAGAGGCCCTGGCCTTGGGCTGGGCTCCCGGGGCCTCCACAGTACATTCAGCTCTCCTTTTAGCCTGTTGATTTACTGTCCCCGATGGCCGCTCGTTGATCCATTTCCCCTCTCAGTTTGCTCACAGGGCACCCCGAAAACCGTCCTCCTGCAATATATTTGCTTTATGATTTCCTGAGGAGCCAATGAAGAAAAACAAGCCCCCGCTCAGTGCACCTGTTCCAGTTAATGTGCAGTGGGCCGGTCGACCTCCTCTGGTCTCAGCGACTGGGGAAAAGCACAGGGCCACGGTGTCACAAGCTCCATGTGGATCTTCCATTTCCCCCCAGCCAGCCCAATCGGGACCAAGCAGCAAAAGGGGGGCGGGGAGGGATAGATGGCGTATTATATGTGTGTCAGTTTAACACAAGCAGGTCAATTGGGGCCCACATAGAGTCTTGCTGCGTGTGCATTATTAACATGTGTGTGGGTGTTTATGTAGCTCAGCGCCCAACATGGAACTGACATTAATAAGGGAAAGTGATGGGAACTTGCTTACATCATTTTGGACGACATGCAGATGTGACTGAATGGAAGGTCTTAGTTATCTTCAGTGATGTGAGCAGCTTGGTATTTACATTTTCCAAAACAGAAAAAAAGAACAGTAAAACTACCAGATTTATTTGCTAGAAAGTGAGTTTTAAAATAGACCCCCACCCCCGACCCTTGGGATGCAAATTAAAATGGCAATTAAAATGGAAGTGTGTTTTGGAAAGGCAGGATTGCCAGGGAAGACAGCAGCATGAGTAGCTATAAAGCCTGAGGACTGCTGGGTAACATTCATGATTTGGGGGTACTGTGTCCATTTTACAGCATAGTACAAGACCCTATTTGCCAAGGTATTTAATAACCCCTTCTTCCATGTACACTGATCATAACATTAAAACCATCTGCCTAACATTATGTAAATCTGTCTCTCATCTGCCAAAACAGTTCTGACCAAACCTATTGTAAGATCAGGACACTGGCAACGGATCCCCCAGACTTCCTCAAACTGTTCTACAGCACTTTTTCAGTGTGGCAAAGCACATCACTCTTATTATCCCATACCAAATCTCTGTGCCAAACTTGGCACACAGCTACAACTTTAGCCCCTGAAGGTTCTTGTCTAAATTTGATATTATGTCATTGTGTTGCCTAGCAACCACCTACGAGCTGCTAAAGTGGCCCATTTTTACCATTTATGCACCTATAACATCTTGTAAACAAAACCAAAAAATTTAATTTTATATTAAAAAAACTCGATTCTATATTGATGAGTATGATGCAAACAATTGCCTGGCAACCACCAACCATTGAACAAAAATCACATGATTTTTAAATTTGCCTCAATATGCTTCTTTTAGATATCATGATATCAAAAGAGGTTCAGCTAATCTTAATTTGAAACCCAATGTACACTAGAAAACCACATCTACCTCTTTTTTTTGTATCTTTCTCAATGTGGTTAACTCCATCAGTTTGTCAACAGACCAAACCATGCTGTAGCATGGGAACATTTTACAAACATCTTTACAAAGTGCATTAAAAAATTAATTCATTAATTGGAAAGGTATAAAAAATATAGAAAAAGTAATAAAAACTTATTAAAAAAACAAAAAAAAAAGAAGACATTATATGGATAAAAAATGAGGCACATGATGAGAAACAGAGGGTATTCAGGGTATCTATTTCTCATTATGTAGGTATTGTCCTGATAGGTGAGTACCCTAGCAATAAGGGCAGTTCTTGGTCTGCAGTATATTTAGGTGGGTGGTATCTGTCAAAATAGCATCTACATGACTGCTAGGACTCGAGGTTCCCAAGCAGAACATTTCACTGTAACTTCATATGGCAGTGGTTTTAGTGTTGTAGCTGATCTGTCTAAAGTCATTGGGTACACACTGTTAGTAATCTAAAGTAAAATGTTGACATTTGTAATAAAGTGTTTTTTTGTTTTTTTTTATTCTTTATATCGACTTCTTAAGTAGAAGACCAGACAGAAATCCCACTGGCTGAAAATGTGATCCATTTATTTCACAGTCTGATATTTCCATTGATAAAAGTGGCTGACATATTTTCCAAGTCTGAAATGACTGAAAGATACTGTCAGTAAATTATTCAAAAATCCAGACCCATAATTCAAGCAAATTCCTCCTAAGGTCAGTTTTTATTTTGGGGCCGATCCCTTTTCTTTCTTTTTTTTTCTTCACAACTGTTAGTAGTTGACTTCAAGAAAATTTGCTTTGACAATTATGAGACTCATGTCTGGGTAATTACATTGTGCAGAGTGGGAACATTCACTTCCTCATAGTGAGCCTCTGAACATGGTTGATATCACTAAGAGTCCATCTGAAAGCTGTCAACCGCCTTCGCTGGCCCAGTTCTTCCTGTCTTTTGGGAAGTGGCCCATTGGCTTTTGGGTCAAGAAGAGAGGTGAACAGAGTTATGAGAGGAAGCATGCATGTAGCAGTGTCTGTTTTCCTCAGTCATGTGTGTTTAAGTAGTAACCTGACAGAGTAAATGTATTCCAGGGTACTTTTTTTTTCCATCTTAACTCAAGTTGTCTTCCTGATGGCAGATGCATTGGAGCTCACCCTTGCGTGTAGTTGCTGAGTGTGTGTGAGTCCTTGTGCTTTTCCTTATGTTGTTTTTTCCCCCCTTTTTTTCTCCAGGTTTAAACACTGTGTTAACCACCAGATCCCATTGCTATCAATCTTAATGGTGGTGGGTCAATGTAAACGCACACATGTGTAGGCTCTTTTTGCAAGCCACAGTTTAAGAATAATTCCCCCTCCAAAAAAAGAGAGAGGGAAAATATTCTGGCCCCATTTACAAAATAGGTGCTCAGAAAACACCCCAGCCGGCCCTGAGTGATAGCTACTTCCTCAGCTTTTCCACTTCATTGATGGTTATGTGAGTTAAAACAACGAGCTTAATGGAGACTCTGGGCCCTCGGGGGACTAATCATAGCCACGTGACTTCCTCCGGGGCTTCCATGAAAATAACTCCATTACAATGGCCTGTGATATTAATATCGGCTTTGGGAAAGTCAGGCTTGGGATCCGCAGGGAGGGCTCAGCATGAGCAAACAAAGAGGAATGCATGGCATTCGAGGGAGTGAAGCAAAGAAAGAGAAAAGAAGAAACAGAGCAAAAAGAGAAAGAAAATAGTGAGTCCATTGTGTTGAGTGATAGCATATTGCACAGTCATGATGTTCTTTTGCGAGCCTCTGCAGTATATTATTCAGAGCTAAATTTAAACACGTAGTTTCCATCTTATGCATCACTTGTGCAGCTTACTTCCTTTCAAAAGTTACAAATTTAAATGTTTACGATGTTGTGGTGAAATGCTGTTATCTATTTCTGTGGAAAGCATCCAAACACGTCTGGCAGCTGTAGTAGCTGAACTTTACCTAAGTTCCAGTTACGCCAATTATAATTTTACTGTACTTATTTCTATAGTGAGCCTCTGCTGTAGTTTACACTTGTCTCTTGGCATCGTAGCAGGAGTGGTTTTTAGATGCTTCCGGGTCCGAAAGATTAAGCCTATGCAGAAGTGATTTAAACTGCATGGTTACTAATGGCCAGCAGGGGGCAACTAATGTGGCTGCAAATAGAAGTTAGGGGTGTATAGATAATCGTGTGAAAACAAGACTTAACTTTCAGAGCTGAAAACTGAAGCCAAAACTGCAGTTCCTCTAACTACCACTTGAGGCTGGCTAAAAAAGCGGGTCAGTCCCCAAAGACTTGCATGTAAAAACAGCATTCAGAAGGATATTTAAACCCTGGTACAAAAAGGTGTTGCGGCCTCTATGCATAGTTAACCCCTTGACAATCAGGTGGTCGAATTTATTATAATTTATCTACCAGAATTTAGTGGAACTGCCACTTCGATTGACAGATGTGTCAACACAGGCAGCTGGAGCCACCTAGAAGTCATTAAATTGGACCTCTTGACTACATTTGTTCTGTTGGTGCAAGATGTTTGTGCTTCAGCTTTGGTGGCTGAAATTGCAGTATTATATTAGTCTGCTACTACTCTGCAGATATTTGTGTCTGTGAATTGCACCTGTACAGTTTACGAATGCAGCTTGCTAACCAGCAAACTAGCTGGCAAGTTGGTACTCCACCCTGTCATTCATATAAGGTAACTTCTGGCCTCAAAAAATAAATCTGGCAGAGGCAAAATGCTTAGCAGCAAAACCAATCAGTAACATTTAACTTATCAAGGCAAAAAGTTACCCAGACCAACCTGTCGCACGTGAAAAAGTAATTGCCCCCTTAACCCAATAACTATTCATGCCACTCTTGGCAGCAAGAACCGGAATCAAGCATTTGTAGTAACTGGCAATCAATCTTTGACATGGCTGTGGAGGAGTTTTGATACACTTCTCTTTGCAGAATTGCTTTAATTCAGCCAAATTGAAGGATTGTTATCAATGATCAGCCTGTTCAAGGTCATGCCACAGCATTTCAATCAGATCTAAGTTTGGGCTTTGACTAGACCACGCCAAAATCTTCACCTTTTTTCATAATCATTCAGTGGTGGGCTTGCTGCTGTGTTTCAACACTGCTTTAGCTTCAGGGCACAAACTGATGGTCGTATCTTCTTCAGGATTTTCTGGCAGAGATCAAAACTCATGGCTCCAGTTATGGCTGAGCCCCCGAAGCAGAAAAACAACCCCAGACCATCATAACTGTTGATGTTTTTAATGAAATGCTGTAGTAGTTTTATACCAAGTATAACGGGACTCAGTTCTCAGAAAGCCAACTTTTATCTCATCAGTCCTCATAATATTTTCCCAAAAGTCTTAGGGGTCATCAAGATGTTTGAGAAAGAACAGCCTTTGTGTTCTTTTTGATCAGCAATGATTTTTGTCCTGGAACTCGGATGTTATTTTCGGCCAGTCTTTTTCTTAATGTTGAATTATAAACATTGACCTCAAGTGAGCCCTTCAGTTCTTTAAATGTTGTTCTGGGGTCTTTTGTCACCACCTGGGTGAGTTGTCACTGTGCTCTTGGAGTAATTTTGATAGTTGGAAGGTTCACAAAGTTTTCTCATACCGTGGTTAGCTGGAGTCCCAAAGCCATAGACACTGTGAAAAGGGCTTTGTAACATTTTCCAGAGCGATAGATGTCAGTGACATCGTTTCTCAGCTGTTTCTTTAGGTCGTGGCATGATGTTTCGTTAGGTTTGGATTCCTTTTCTACAATAAGAAATTAAATTATCATTAAAAACTGCATTTTGCATTTACTAGATAATAATATTCCTGTTTTGTTGACATAAATTAGATATTGCAAAATTAAAAATTCTACAATTCCTTTATAAGGCTTTATGAGTCCATAAGTTCCAAATATAGGCTATTTTAGCCCATTTGTAGATGTTTGCTAGGCAGCACGATGACATCATAATGTCGGATAAAGCCACGTTTGGCTGCTGACCTTGAAGTTTGTGGACAGAGATGTGGTCTCTTATAGTTAGGTGTGTTAAAAATCTAAAGGGAACAGTAAGCTAATATTATATTTTAGGCCATTTCTAAAAACATCTTTAAAATATGGGAATCCCAACAGGCTGTAGCAAACTGGTCGAAACGTGTTACCATTAAATCACACATATGAAGGCTGACATGTTAATGTTGATATGTGACTGTCAACTTTATTAGATAGTATCGAAGCACGAGATATACGGGGTATGCTTCAAAAACCACTCCGAAATTCCCTGAAAAAGATTTTATGGCCACGTCTTCTTTTAGCACTTTCTTCCCTGTAAACTTGCAATGCGCTCAGTCTGCTATGTGCAAAGGCATAAGCTGACTGCCAGCTGCATTCAGAACAATTAAACCTCAACGATCACAGCAAATAGAGTCGCCCACCTCGGAGTTTAATACCCACCGAAGACTCCCCGACCTCCTCCATTTCCTCCCATTCAAGCTCGACACGTGCGTTAGCTCATCTCACCACACGGCACATCTTATAGAGCAGCTGAACTCTTGTATAAGTCATCACTTGTAAAGAAATACTCAAGTTTAGCGCATTGTACGCCAGCCACTTTTTCCTCCAGCCCCTCCTGTTGTGGGAGATTTATTGAATGGAATAACACTGGCTTCGTTCTTACCCCTGCTTTTATGAATATATATATTGTTTTAACAGTGCCTTTAAATCCCCCCTACACTTCTGCTAGGGTCATAGCTCGGCCTTCATCCGCGTTCAGATTCAGTATTATGAAATATTTCAAACATTATCATAAGCTATTTATCCTGGCTGTACCCCTACACTTTCTGCTCAAAATGACGAGGACTAACTTTTTTAAGTTTTACTAATAAATCCTTTACAATTTGGCATCTCTGGGAAATCAGTCAAATGCAAAATCATGTATTAAATAATCACTTTGTCAAAAAGACAGTCACAGAAATGTTAAATAATAGTATGCAGCTTTTTTTTTCAAGGTTAAATGATAAACATTAGCAGATTACTGCCTTCGGTATGTTTGGATTTGCAGCGTTTCTCTGTTTGGTATAAATTTATGCCTTTGTAGTTTTCACGTAAAGCTGGATTGGTATTTTTGTCGAAAAAGGTGCCATCAAATAAGCATTTAAATCATAAATCTTCTTTTAGCTGTTGGTCAGAAAAAAAACTCTTAACTATTAACTTACATGTCATATATCATGTAATAATAATCTCTAAGAATTTGTGAAAGATATATTTTTTAATTAGTTTAAATAGAGAATTTTTATATTAATTGAGAAACTGGATATTAGAATATACAGCAGTGAATTGCAACCACATTGAACTAAAACTGACAGAAATGAAAACTTTACTCCAACTTATTTTATAAAATCTTTTCCTCCTTTTATTTGTATAACTTTCCAAGTAGAAGTGGAATTTCTTAAATGTTTCTATTGTAGCTTTGAACGTGAGATACAGGCATCAGAAACCCCCAGTGTTGTGTTAGGAAGAGGTTTATCACCCACATGCAATATATGAAAAACGTGCTACTTATTTGACTATATGATTCAGCCAGTAGTAGCTTTAGGTCTGTCAGCCCTCCTCACCCAAAAAAGCCTAACAAATAACTGAAAATCTACAGAGTTTCTAAAATTAATAGTAATTAGAATTACAGTGAGTGGGGGAATAAATTTGCAAGCAGATTTAGGAATATCCAGCAGCGTACTTACACCACAAGTAGTGATATGGCTTTCACATCTTTCAAGTGAAATATTAGATGGCAGTAGCCAAGCCAAAGAAAAGGTCCTCCTCCAGGGTCCAAATAATTATAAGAGTGCCATAACAGATCAAACATTATTTCCTTGACCTTGTCTCCAGCTTGAGGAACAGCTCAGACTTTTTTTGGCTGAAAGCTCAGGGAGCAAAACTCTCTCTGTCTGCAGGAGCACTTACTGCACGGACCTGACGTTTACACAGGATTAGAGATTCATTCGCCATTAAGTAAATGACCCTCTGCTGGCCAGGAGCAACACTTCTCAGGCTGTTTAGATTCTGTGGAACAGAATTCGCAAAAGGATTACTTTAGAGCATATATCAGCTGTTTTAGCATAGTCCGAAGAGTTTGAACACCACTAATTCTTGCGTTTTAGGTTCAACTACCTGACAGAACAGTTTTTTCCAACACTGACAAGACAGGCTGAAAATCATTTGGATTTTAACATTTCTGATTCATACTGATTGAGTCCAATTCTATATTTATTTAATTCTAATTTTATCAAACTTTTTTGCAACATTTTATACTAAGACAAACATTTTTTTTTTAATTTAAAAAAAGAAGAATGGGTGGAAAAATGTTAATCAGCGGTAGTCAGTGTAATATGAGACCTATACAAGTAAACACATACCACACGGCAGCATAAAGCAGCCCCAGAGACTGTGTGCAGTTTCAAGAAAGGTTTCCAGGCATCTTGAAAGTCGATACAAGATCTACTTTTAAATCACTGAATCTATTCAAGTATTATTAAGGACAACATGATATGATACAGCCCTAATGTACACACCTTAGAGATTTGTTAAAGTATTTATTTATTTTTGGGTGTGTTCTCGTTGATATTATTGTTTGTATTGAACAGAAAATGCCTCTTAAGTTTTTTTTGTTTACATTTTTTCCCCAAGTTACTTAAAACAGAATTTTCCTGGGTAATGGTTTAAAATTCTTGTATCGTGCTAACCCGAATACAACCCTCGTGATTTATATAAATGCATTTTAAAAATTGTTGGTGCTCTTCCTTTAGCCCATTCCAAAGCTGGCGCCAGAAATACAAAGATGGTTTGATTGGGTTAAATGCACATACAGCATCATAAAACTGCTGTATCTTTCTCCACACCTGACACAGTTAAATGCTGTATAATTAACATTCAGCTAGCATAACCATGTTGGTATAAGATGTAAGATAAGGATATATTGTACAGTAGCTGTAGGTAGGCACTGTTTATTTAAAATAAAAACTGGTGGGATCAGAATTTACCCAGTGCTCCATTACCCAGCCTGATTGACTGTATGGTTCGGCGCGTCATTAGGTATGCACTTCATCCACATTTAGGTAATTTCATATTTTAGAGAACAATGAGTTTTTCGGCTGCACAGCACATCTGAGAACACAGCCATTGTTTTATTTTAATTCAATCTAAGGAAGTCAAAGCAGGGTGATAAAAGACAACATCTTTATATTTTCAGTTCACGATGCAACACATTGCCGTGTCTCTTTCATGTTCGAAAGATGAAACAATTATCAAACAAGTGAGTAAAAAAAAAGTAGTAGTTTGCTTGGAGCACAGCCGCAGGTCCTTTGTTTTTTTTGTTGAGTCAGTTGCCTCGGGCTTTCCTGTCAGGTGTGGCCTCATCAGCTCTATTGCATGTAATGACTTAATTTCGGGAAACACAGTCAGTAAAGAATCCTATACTCCTAATTGTTGAGCCTTTCCTTCTTAGAAAGTTTGTACTGTGGGAATATAATGTGCTGCTGTAATGCACACTGCTACATACCACTTAGCTGAATTGTCCCTTTTGGCCTACAGACAATCACACCTTCTGCTGCTTCACCCAGAAGCTTTTTAGACCATTGATGGAAGGATCAAGCCTAACCTAGTCAACCGCTTACAGCTGGATGAAATCGTCCAGATTACTGGAGATATATAGAGCCCATTTTTGAACCTTATACCTACTATAACACCAAGTAATTGCGCCTGGAAATGATGGGCTTATATAACTGCTATAACAGCTGGAGGCAATTTTGAAAGCAGAGACAGGATGCACTAAACAGTAGACACAATAAATCAGTTGAATAAGTTTAATCCAAGTTTTTTCTAATTTTGACAGGCTTGTTTTCTGTTCATTAGCCTAAACAAAGATGCGAGGCCAGTATAACTGGGTTACCATAACGCTTTTCAATGCAAGAATCCAAGAAGATATTAAAAATACTCATCATAAACCTCAACACATCATTTTTTATCACTTGTTTTTGTCTGAGAAACATTCAGAAGATATTTTGTTATTTTTAATTAAAACCAGAGGAAATTCTAACCTATCTGTCCTGTTTTGCTTAGTGATTAAGCAGCAGTGTATCGGCTCCAGCCAAACTTCATGAAAACTCGTTTTCTTCAAAATTATTAAACTTTTGTCGACAAGTCACCTCTAACCATATGACGTTCACGGTGACATGGAGGACCAAGCGAATAAGGCCCCAATCACACAGTCCTAGAGACCGGTCTGCAACCACCTGGCAACCACCCATCATGAGGGTTGTGAGGGTTTGCTGGAGATGGAAAATGACTGCCAAAGCCCCAGTCGCACAGGCCCAGGAAATTCACCTGTCGCTAATTTTATTTCTATGCTAGGCTACTGAGCTTAGCATAGAAATACTTGGCCCACACACACTGACCTGTTTCTTTGAATGCTTGGCCATATTTAACATGACCATCTGCCTTTGTAGCACTCGTCCTGGTCAGAAACAGGCCATATTTATTTCACATTTTCTGGCTGTTGCCTTTTTTTTCCTTTTTTTTTGACAAATGACTAAATCTGCACACGGAATTCCCATGCTGTTGGGAAGTCAAACAAATAAACTGACCCAGTGTGCCACAGATGGACACGAATATCCATGTACTTTAAACTGTAGTTTTTTTTTAAGGTGACACAACATTAACTGTGAAGGATTTTCTACAGTAAGAGAAACATTTAAGGCATTTCCTGTGTGTTTTGATGTATTTCAGTTTGTTTATTTCAACTTCATATTTGTGGCTGCGTAAAAAAATCTCACCACTATAAAATGTTTTATATCTACAAATGCAAACCGAGTCAGTAAGACACTGTTTGGCGAATAGTGTCTTGATGCTCTGTTTAGCATGTGGCTTCCACACTTCCATCATCACTCCAGCCACCTGTCAGCTGAGCACCATCAGCATCTCAGCTTGGCTCACAAATAACCTCCTCATTCACTGGGGATGTGACAGATGCATGCTTTAATGTTGATGCAATATACATAGTTGTTCCATGCAGGCTTGCCATTATTCGGTGTTCAATACTAGCAGCGAAAGCTCTGGAGGAAAGTCAGAGAATGCAGCGTTGCTGTGGTGAGTGATTTAGGATGGAGCTAAGGCTCGCTCTATTTCTTCCTTTTTCTTTTCTTCTTCTTCTTTTTTTTTTTTTGAAACGAGACCTCTCTTGTGCCACCCTTTAGAGTTGAGGGTTTAATTGTCAGGAAGGGGATAGATTTATTTGCCTATAAATTACACAAGTTTTCTGTGGTAGGACTCGAAGCATAATGTAATCTGCACATGTGCGAGGGTGTGGATGATTTTACTGCTCAAACTCACATCATTCTAGCAGCAGACCTAGCATGCATTTACTTTAATTTTAACATATTAACACTACACAAAAAGGTAGAATCTATATGCTTGTCAGTTACTTTGAAAAAGAACCCACTTTTTTAAGAGCAGTAACTCAAACTTTATCATGTCTCAATAATTCACCTTACTGTGTGACTCACTCTCTCCTGGTACGAAAAACGTGTTTATCCTTCAATGTTTTCAGCGCTCAAAACTTCCCAAAATTTATAACATTTCCCAGTAATTACAGCAAAGAGAGCAAGAGGCTTGATTGATGCTCCATTTCAAAGTGAACTGCGGTCGTTCGCCAGGGTTTTTGAAATAACCTTTTTTTTTTTTTCCTGCAAATTGGTTTTCCTCCCCCGACCTTCAAGAGTCGCCACTCGGCATCACGAGGAAGCTTCTGTAGGGAGCCATAACTGCCGCCTAAGGTCTTCTAAATCCTCCATTTGATGGCCTGAGGATTCAGCAAGAGGATCTGAAAGGGATGAAAAGAAGAAAAGTGCTCATCCTTAAGAAAACAAAGAGCATTTCCTTCCTCATGTCAGGAGGAAAAAGAGGAAAAAGAAAAAAATAGAAACTGATGATAATTCATCATTGGCTTTTACTGTTCCTTGACAATACATAACTCACTCTGACCATGATTCCCCTTTCCCCTTCATATCCACCTCCATTATGGCTTGTTTTAATAACCCTATTATGGGCAGTTCTACACTGTTCAGTAAAAAGGTTTACACTTTGAACTGTGATCCATGGTATGACTAACATATTTTTATAATATGACTATGAATTATATCGTAATGGAATAACACAGAAAAGAGCCCAGAAGTCACACACCGTATGAGTGATGAAATGACTCACCTCAACCTAAAATCCCCCTAATGATGACTTTGGTCTTCTCCCAATTGTTTTGTTCCTCTTCTAATATTCAACCAATGTTGATGGAGGTCATTATCAAAGTTTTAACAGTCAATGTAGCTGACAGGCATGACATATGAGCTGATGCTGTAACCTGTCTCAAGACAACTTTTAAGCATCAGTGCCATATGGCAACTCAATTTTGGAAGATCCAGTAGATTCCTGAAGGCTGTCTGGTACTGTCATTGCTCATCCTACAGCGAGGAGACTGCATCCTCCTCAGCTTCTATTCCTGATGGACAATATGGAATTGGCTGAACATATAACCTGGCAAAGAGACGGATAGATACATAAATGAATGCATACATTATATTCATACCCTGCTCAGAGTCACCAATATTTATATCTAAAACCTCAGCAAATGGTTGAGCCATAAATCAAAAATTTGAAACAATGGTAGCATTTACTACCACTTTCGTAGAGATGAACTTCACTGGCAGTATCCTTTGGAAACTGGAGCTATAAATTTTATTACTATTAAATGTTTCTAAAGGGAGTTGACAAATAGTTGAATGGAGTTGATTTTCCCCTCCTGCTCTTGGCAAGGCCGAGCGGAGGAAAATTCCCTGTCTTGAAAAGAGCACAGCAAAAAATGCTCTCATATTAGTGCTGCCAATCCATTCATCTTGATGCTGTTTGAGTGTAATTTAAGCCTTCTTAAAACAGCGTCTGAAAATACAATGTGCTTAAGGGCAGTTGAGAGCGTTTTATGAGCACAATAAAATTGTCACTGCATATGGATTAGATGGATGTTGATATATGGGTTTGATGTTTTTCATGTGCATGGGTGTTTACAGCGGACTTTTAATGTCTGCTGCTGAAGGACTAACTGTAGGAGGAAATTACTCAGATTATGCCCCATTCACATTAATCATAACCTCGTATTAAATTAAAAAAAAAAAAAATACAGCAGTGTGCCAAAATATGCATTTGGGTGTGAATATTAATTCTTAAAATCCAAATTTGGACCTTAAAGTTTATATACTATTTAACTATTTCCTGGGAAATGTCTAATCATCATGTAGCCTATTTAGAAGCTACGACATGCTTTTGGATATGAAACTGGTGGGTCCATACTCTGCAATGGAAGTTAAATTTAATGTAAAGCACTTAAAGTTAAACACACACACACAACAGCAAATGTTTAAGGAAAGGATTACAGCATGCTTGCTCCAAGATAAGCTGCAAAAGGAACATCCCAAGCTAACTAGCTACTTAGCCTAAGAAAACCATTACATTTTAAGGGCTAGCAACATCCTAGCTAACTACATTGAAATTTAATGCTGGAAGTTAGCCCCAATATATCTGTTGGGTTGGCCCTCTTTGTTAAAACCTCTTTTGTCACAGGATATACACTCAGAACTTAAAAAGGAACAAATGCATTATTTAAAAAAACTATTGTCTACCTAAAAGTGAAACACAATTTACTGTTTCTTATATGCCAGATATTGCTTAGCTATGAAAAACATTTATTTTGAAACCATGCCAAAAGATTAGATCACCAATGGGTAGCTATATGAACAGTCCACTGCTCACTATTCAGGAGGTGATTTCTATTTTATTTTGTTTTATATTGTTTTATCTATTTCCTTTTTAAATTTAACTAAGTAAATACTTAGCAGATAAAGCCAATAAAAACTTGTGCTAATAGGAACCGTTAGTTGAATTTGGGCTCATTGAAGTCAAGTTAATGTGGTGTTGAAAGGTGGTGCCTCCTTCCTTTTGTGTTCCTTTTCCTTGTGTTGAGGAAAAGTTAACGGATGCTGCTGTTTGACTAGTAAATGTAGTGCTGTGGAGGCGGCATTGAATAGTTAACTTTTAGTAGGGCACCAGATGCTGAAGCCTAGCTAGCAACTTTTTTTAAAATAGCATTTTATGATCATTTTAATATTAAAATGAATTAAAATTTTGCTTTTATTTCAAAAACAGGGACATTTCCCAGCCAAAAACTTGGAATCAGTTGTGTAAAAACACTGAAGGACTTGTTCTTCTTGAACCACGTGATTGCTTGTTGTCTGATTGAAACCAAAAAAAATGAGTTGCTCTAACTGTGCTAACAGATCTGGGGGAAATTTGTTATGTTTCAGTGGTCCACTTAATTAGTAAGGTAGTATTAACGAGTTACACCCCCTGGTATGTGGTCAATAGGGAAAAATGTTTATTCCCCAACTGGAAAGCGAATGGATTCTGGAGGTAGTTGGCAGTCACTATGTGAAACTCCTTGGTGACTTCGGTCACCAGCAGATTGCTGCAGTCGCCCTTAGTTTGTGTGGAAGATGATGGTAACTGGCAACACTTGCCAATGACTCGCCGAGCTGTAGTGAAGTTAAAAAAGTGTGACACAAAATGGAAATAGAGCTCATACTTTGAAGGCAAACGTTCACCGTTTTCACATTTTCACTACCACTTGACCAGGAATAACCACTGACCAGTCTTTAGGCCTCCAGCAGCCTCCAACATCCACTTAAACCTTGGTGGGGAATACACATTTTTCACTTCCAAGTGATGGTCAACTACAGGTCTTTAGGCCATAGCTATCAAGCTGAAGTTACAGCCAGCTTGTGAGGAAAAGTAGCTAATGTGTGGTTGGTTAAGCTGCAAGACGACAGGTTGTTTTAATCAGCATAACACAGTGCACAACAAGTCGGGTCACATTTATCTTCACTTTGGTACTGTGGGAGGAAGAATGAAATTTAATGGGGGAAAAAAACGGTCAACATCACAATTTATACATTCGAAGTTTATTTTAAATTAGCTTCATTTGCCTTTTTTTCCCCAAATAGAAGTAGAGCTGTATTTGGCCTTTTGTGCTCTGTTCAGTTTTGGCTGGAAAAGCTGCAGTGGGCGGAAAAGTTATGATAGCTGTAGGTATTGATGTCAAATGTGAAGCGCTGTAGCTCGCATCAGGATCCTTTATTATAGCATATTTAAGTTCACATTTGAAGACACATCTTTGTAGATTTTAGCTGTAAATCATTCATAAATGAATTTGTTTAAATTAACTTTTGAGTAGAGAAAAAATGACATCAATCAGGCAAACTCCCAGCTAACATCCAGGTGACTATCAGGTGAATTTGGGGGTAAGCATATAGCTTACACAAGATACATAGTTTTAGCTTCAAATGGTAAGAATTGACAGTGTTGTAATCCATGCATAATTACTTGCGAGGTCACTGAAAGGACAAGCTCTTATAATTCATGCAGTCCAAAACATCAAGAATCTGGGAACAGCCTTAACATCGCCGTCCTGCCTTTAGCCCTGTACTCATCCAACCACAAGATGATTTTGTGGAGAGAGACTTTTCCTACCATCGCTCTGGGTCAGTGTGATTTACGCACATGTTTACTGATGTCTTTCAGATGGTCCCTCTCACTGCTTATTGTCTTCCACTATTAGTTCCCAGATGAATCACCAGTGGACAAATTGGGGGATGTCTCTGTGGATCTGCAATATTTATTGAGGTTACGCATCACTGTGGACCTCTCCATTGGCTTCCCTAACAAGGAAAAAACAGATGGTCCGTGGTCATGGCATGTTTGGACATTGAAACACTCGGGTTTCATGGTGCTTTTTATGCTTTTCTGCACATTTGTTTTATATCTTGTTCAGAGATTATAGCAGGCCCCCTTTTGTCCAGGATGTTAAAGCCGTATTGTCAAAATGTAATTCTTAACTTAGAGTCCATCATGATCTACTGACCCCTACAAAATCACTGATATACCGTGTAACCTCCCTTTGAAGAGATACAGCTTCTGGATACATTGCTCTCTCATGTACTGAAGCTGCTTGCTGAGAATTGTGCTTCCTTTGAAATTCCTCATACCAAAGCAATTCACTATTTCTGGGTTTATACTGTAGCATGTTTTTTTTTTTTTTTTTATTCCACTTTCTTTTAGCCAGCTGGTAATACTCCAGCATGTTTATTTTAATAGGGTAAAAATAAATGAACCGCAATGATTAAAGGAGATATCTAAATATTGTGTCGTGCAACTCATGGAGCAGGGAGCCCCACTGATTACCTTTAAGTAAAGAATAATGAACTCAGCTTAAAGTTAAGATGACAATGCAGCTATTCTATTAATACAACCGCGCACCGGTCTCACAGACCGCGCATGTGTGTTTCATTTTTATTGGTTGGCATGCAGCTGTACTGGTAAAAGTTTAACGAAAGCATCTGAGTTGCTACTGTGGATAAATAGGAGCTTTTGGGGGGAAGTGTACACATCTTATTGGAAACTACCTGTTAGATAAACAGAGCTTGTCTGAGACAGATTATTTCCTGACTTTTTTACTCTGTCAGCTGGACTCTGAGTAGTTGACTCCATAAACCGCTCGCTGATGTTGTGGATACTATCTACACACACCACTACTCTAGTATTCATCTTACCATGACAAGCACTTGGAGCACAGCAGATGGTGGATGCTTTATCGCCTTAACAGACACACCCCGATGGTGATTTCTAACCTATAACATGACTGTCTCAGATAACACAGCAGCACAGGACCGTGAAAGAACTGTTGCTGTATAATTTTCCAACAAGCTTTTATTTTTTATATTCCCAAATATTTTTAAATCGTTCTCTTTGCATGTAGCAAGATAACCATATTAAAGTGAGGAATTTTTTTCTTCTTCTTTTTTAAAAAAAAGGGAGGGGGGGAACACACTACCTTGAACAGCTTTAAATGGCAATACCGGACTTTGGTTCAGATCTTGAAAACATATGGAAACCCCTTTGAAGTGCAATGGGAGCCGCTGAGGCGGCTGCAGAGGTTCTCATTGTTTACCTTTCAATCCCCAACCTCCTTCCTCCGAATAAAAAAGGTAGAACGTTAAACCTTACAGGGGTGCACATCAGCTCAGTTCATTATACCCAGCTAAGTGAAGACTTCCTAATCCACATACCACCCCACAAATCCCCCAGGGGATCTCCTGTGTGTGCGTTTCAATGTCCACCGTTTCTTTCTCTCAATTAAATTCTACAAATTGGCCTAAAAACCCAGATACCTGCTTGTCCTGAAAGGCTTATCTAAGAACCAGCCGGTGGTCTGTAACGTTAAATGCGAGTTTTTAATCAAAATGACTTATGTTTTCAGAAGTGTATATGGCTTCCCCTCTGGCTAAATTTAAACCAAATGCCCCCGCTATTAAATTGTGTAGCTGGGAGATGACCCTCTGGAGAGAAACACTACAGGCGAGAGGCCTGGATGTATTTATCTTTCAGTTTTTCACCTGTCTTCAGATACCATTTCCTTTTTAAGTCCAGCAGTAGGGATTTACTGGGCTGCTTCCTTCCGGGACCCAGTGGAATACAACATTAAACTGCAGGGAGGAGAGAAAACCTGTAGCGCACTAAAATAAAGTTATGTCAAAACCATTCTGCTCTTCCTGCAGTCTTTCCTCAACCTTGCAAGTAATCTCCAAGGGCCTGAGAACATTACAAGCCATTCAGTATATATGAATGGGCACTAACAGACTTTTTCGTCATTTTGATATGTCTAAATTTTGCAGGCACATCCTGTGGTCTATCAGGCACAGCCTTAGTTTCAATTTAGTGCCTCCCCGTGGACCCCCGTCTTCTTATTTCATGTGGAAATTGTATAGAGTTTTTATCCCCGTGCACTTTCAACTGCTTCAAAGCTGGGGATCTTTTCTTTTTTTTAAACCAGATAGATGCACAAGCTTGCATTTTAATGCAAATCACTGGCAAATCACTCACAAACAGCAAGAATGTACTTGAAGTCCTAACACGGACCTGTCCAGCTATTAGTTCAGATCATTCCAAGAATAAATAAATGATATATCACTGTTTAGCTGTAAGAAATCTGCAAAAGTCTTTGGAAAAGGAAGAAAAGCACCTGTATTTTTATTGGGGAAGGCTTGCCTTATACTACTCTATAAAGTTTGGACACTGCCAGGGGAATCATTTCAGATGATCTCTAGAACAGCAGCGTGCCTTACTTCACACAAATTTGGCCCGAAAGGATTTTATCCGGAAGAAATGTTTTAAAATGACGTCAGTGAAAAGAAATCATTTGATAGGGCAATTAGGGATGGTTATTTTATTTCATAGAAACTCTCTGCAACTGGCCTTTATTAAAAGTAAGCCTCCCCTTACTCTGAAACGTGTGAACCGTAATAAATGTGTTAACCGCTTAGCTGGTGGCAGCGGACATTCACAGATTTTTTTTTCTTTTCTTAAAGAATAATCTTGGAATAATGAGTTCAGCACAGCCGGGTCCCGCTGTGAGTAACGTTCTCTTGTGGTGTTATAGCTGAACTGAGTAAACTCTGCTCAAAATTACATATTTATCATGCACGCACCACAAAACTATGCGCTGTGGTTAAAAGGGCCTTGAAGCCACCCACAGTGATCACTACTTTCCACCCATAATTAGTCAATATAGACATTAACATTTCGCTTCGTGACTGTTGCTCTTAAACTTTGATTTGTCATTTCCTGTGCTGACGTTGCTTCCCATTAGCATTACCATAAAAAGGATTTGAAAAACAATCCAAAAAGAAACTGGAGATGTGATGCATCAGGTATTTATCATCAGCGAATCAGCCCCTAAGTAGACTCACTCTGTAAACCCGGTGAGATCTGTTTATTTTAACGATGCAGAAAACAAATCTTGTTATGAGTAATGACATAAAAATGCTTGACAATGTTTGATTTCTACTGCAGGTTATTTCAAATTATTGGACTTTATCTAAACCACTAAATGGAGAGACAAGGCCAGGTTCGAGCCTCTGCCCAGTTGTAGTAATCATATCTGCCACAGCTGCCACATTATCAGAGATCTTGAGGACAAATAGATTCCTGCAAGCGCACAGGCGGCTGTGGTGGCTTTTGCCGAGTGACAATTCTGTCCCCCGTGGTTTAAAGGAAATTTAGAAAGCCGCTAAAAAGCATTCATATTCTTGACAAGATCACAAAAAAAACTCTTCTTTTGTTAGATCGTGATGACACTGAATTGTCCGGCCTTTTTGTGTTTGCGATGTCTTATTAATATAGCCGCCAAAGACATACAGAATTAG
Source organism: Etia nguti (assembly GCA_015106755.1). Taxonomy (NCBI): domain Eukaryota; kingdom Metazoa; phylum Chordata; class Actinopteri; order Cichliformes; family Cichlidae; genus Etia; species Etia nguti. The sequence goes on from VUQG01002724.1 coordinate 54,761, forward strand.
TCCGGAGACAGCTTTTAGAAATGAGCTCACATCATCTTATTACATACCGTCCGTGTTTCCCTGCACATCCATGTTAGATCCCTTTCAGCAATTAGCCTTGAACTACGAAAGACGATCAGCTCCAGTTTCCCATTGCTGCCTCCCTCGTCATCTTGGAGCACTTTTAATCTTCCCCCATGCGTCCTAATTAAGACGTTAATGCTACCTCCCACGGGGAGCTAGATGCCCCACTCCCACCCACCACATTCCATCTGTGGCCATCAAAACTGTTATGGTAATAGTCAGCTTTGCACAGGTGCAAATTGGTTACATTTAGTCTACATTTGCTCTCAGTCACGGCTGATCATCAAAGCTTGACTTCAAGCATTTGCTCACAAGTGGCAGATTTGCTTAGATGTTATTTGAAAATTGTGCTTGTTAAAATGGGAAATTGCAGTTGTTTCCACGCATGAGACCCCTGAAAACAGCACGAAAGTGTCACCGCTGCTATGTTTAAGACTGCCATCTGTACATACAATGCAGTTTTGGGGCAACAAACATGTTTTCTTTCAAAACGTACAGTGGTTGTGATAATTTATTCAGACCAGCTATAGCGACGCCTTCATAGACCTGTTCCACTAAACTTTCCTCTTGACCTTTTAACTATTTAGTTGGTCTGGTGCCACATAATGTGTATAAGCTACTCAGGGCAATTACAAAGACCTGGGATTGAAAGAGAGCTGTCATTAGTATGTGCTTTTACATACCAGCCTGCAGAGTTTGGCTGCAGGCCAGGCTGGCAAATGGTACGAGCTCTGCAAGGAGAGTCGGGGGGCCAGGCCAGGGGCCGTGGGGGATAATTAGACAGTTTTATCCCAGCTTGTTGATATAAATGTGGCCAGCTTAGCCCCCTACGCCCTTGCTCCGTGGTAATGATCATGTCTAACAGGTGGTAGGCAAACAGACAGGGGCATGAAATGGATACCTCGCTTCCTGGCCACGTCTCCTTTTTTTGTTTTGTTTTGTTTTCCGGCCCAATCGGAGCTGAACTCTCCTCCATTGTGGTTTCGTTTGTGATTGTTGATACGGGGGAGTGTTGGATATTTGTCACCATCCCATCACATTCTAGCTAATCTCAGCCTCCCCAGGGAGCCACGCAGTGAGGGCCAGCCTCACAGAGCGAAAAACAAAACACGACGATGTGTTTAACTCAAGTGGGCTTAGAGTCAAAAGAGATTTAACACTCCTCTTAGAGGTCTGTAACAGAGACACAGTGTTTCTTCCGTTTTGTATTCTACCTTATGAAGTCTGCATGAGACTGCTTTTATCTAATAGCGAAAATATGTTCATTGAGTAATGGAAACTGCTTCCTTCTACTCCTTCTCTTCCCGTTCACCTCCATTCGGAATCTCCGAGATGCATTATGGAGTTACAAGCCTCTGGATTGAGTCATCTCTGACATCAGGGGCTGAGCACAGTTCTGCGCATCCAAATCTCCTGTATCCTGTGCAGGAGGGGGGCCTGTGCTGTTGAGGTATGCATGTGAAGAGGCTTTGGAGACCACTCAACTCCAGGCTCCTGATTCACTGTCATATAATGGATCATTTGGGGCAAAAGGAACCAGAAAAAAAAATGATGCATGTATTGAAATTTACTACCTTCCCAGAAATGTGTGGAACAGATTCAGGCCAGTAGATGAAGCTCATTTTCTCCGACAAATGCCTTTTTAAGTTGGATGGCCCGTTGAGCTTTGAAGGGTGACTGTCTAAGTTTTCTGTGTGGCTAGAAGATTTGTTCATGGTCTTCCCTGTGACCTAAAGAAGCATTCAGTCAAACATCCACAAGGCTCCTACTGCCCTTGCCTGCGGTTAGCTGTGCCCAGCTGATTGGCGAGGCGAGGATCCAGATTTAGGAGCTTGATCTTTTCTGGCCGAGTTGCAACGCTGGATTTTATTATAATTTTCACCTTGTGAGTTGTTTTTAAAGCTTACACTAACCCTAACCCTAATCTTACTCTCATAGGAGGCTTAAAGCCTAACCCTATCTTTAAATAGAGCTGAAAAAAACAAGTTTTATGATCGCAAATCTTCAAATATATGTTTTGTTTTTTTTTCCTTGGTGGTTTGGCACTGTGTACAAGTTTGGGGTGTTTTGTGAAGGAGTTGGGCTTTCACTGGGTCTTCTGACGTGACGTCCTCAAAGCTCTGGGTCGCTCGGCCTGCTGGTGGAGAGGACTTGGTATTTTTGCTAGAACTGCTATGTGTTTAAATCAAAAACATTGTGATAAATGGATACAGGACACTAAGGAAAAACTGCCAGAGGAGGACGAGGACAGGCAACAGGCTGCCCCACTGGCAGGACTCTGGGTTCATAATCCAACACTCTATATTTATTTGATTGCCTGCCACAGCTGACAGCAGGTCATCTGCCTCTATTGAGAGAAGAGTTGTGACGGAGATGCTCATTAATAGCCCACAAGTCTGCTGAGTATTTCAGTGCCATGCTGCAAACATTTGCAGAATATTTCTCTCAGCTCGTTGCTTCTCACTCATGTGCTCCCCTTTGTGAAAGAAGTTTGGCTCTCTGTGCCGGTGGCGGAGCTGGTTCAACAGCTTCAGGTCACGGCGGCTGTAACAGAGACGCTGTGAAGCTCCATTGCACAGCACATTGAGCGTCCAATCTAACATTTATGTTTTAAAGCATTGAGCCTAAGTGATGCAAACGGACCTTGGGATCACATCGAGTCTTTCTGAGTCAGATTCAATGAAGCAATTAACTAGTTATTTTACATTACACTTTTACAATGTCTTATACAGCTTATGTCGCGTTTATGGGGTTGTTAGGCTACCTGCAGCAAAGTACACTCAGAACCAGTTAACATTTGATAGAAAGCATATTTTTGCTTTTTTTTCTAAATGAACATCACTAAAATATTTTCATCTTTATTTTTATTTTCTGCAGCAGCTGGGGCACATTAGCACACAAGTTTTGTAATTTGTGCCCCACTGACATGCTGTCAGGTGATAAACGCTTATGCTTTGATAAATAAACAATATCATCTTAATCCATCTGTCCAATTAAAGATTCTGCAGCCTACAAAATGTTTGGGAGCATTTTTCAGCTCTCACATAAATAAATAGCTAGGTGGAGCTCTTTTTGCATCTCCCTTATCATAAAGGATGAGAAGGAATATTGATCTATTTACAGACCAGAGCAGTTTATAAAATAATTTCTGAATTGAGCATAATTTTATTGTAAAAAATGTTTACATGTTACAGCAAAAGTTCCGATTTGCGGTCCACACGTATACGTGTGTGTGCAGTGGAAAAGCAGAAACATATAGCTGAGGTAGGGGTAGAGATAGATTCTTCTCCCTTTAGTATCTTTCTGTTTACCAAAATATCTCTGACCCAAAGGTGATAAATAGACTTTATTTCCCATTCAGGCAACCAACCAAAGGTCTAAATTTGTCTCTTTGTCTTTGAGTCTGAATCCTGTCCAAAATCTCTGACGTCTAAAGAATATTGCCCCGTCATTGTCTGAGGCTGCTGGCAAGATGTTTATTTTTAGCAGACATACAAAACCTCCTTTACACACACACACACACAAACAAATGCACCCTCTAGTCTCTGTCTGCCTACGTACTCGGGTTGTCACAATAATAACGTGTTTACGATAAAAAGACATTTAAAAATGAAATGTGGATATTGTGTCAATAATGCACAAATGTTAAATTTGTAAATGTGCAATAATTTTTTTGTGTGTGCCTTTGTACAGTTGTGATTAAAAGTGAAGTCATTTTTTTAATAGCATGTATGAAATAACAGGACCCAAAGTACTTTCCAGTTAAGGCTAATATATTTATGTTCCAGGTCTCCAAAAACACAAACTACAAAACACACATTAACACACATTAACAAACAACATGATTTTTTATACAAAAGCACAGCAAAACAAATATAATAACAATAAAAAAAATTATAAATAAATATGAATAAGATAGGATAAAGAAATAACAAGAATTACCCCTTAACACCAAGTGTATCATATTTGATACAAGAGTTTTTGAAACTTCTTCTTTCCATTTCTGAAAAATCTGAATACATTGCACGATGCATTTTTAACCAATAAATTGCAAACAAACCAGATGTAGCAAATATATACTACTAGATCACATATATCTAATTTAATATTTTAATGAATCGTTTTTTGATTTGTTAGAAGTTTCAATAAATACATAATTTTCGAAAAGTTTGAATTTTCTGGCAATTACTTCATAGTCCAGGATTCATTTCCATATGAAGACAAATTCAAATAAACACATGAATAAAATCTACAAATAGAAGCAACAAATAAAAGTAAAAGAGCATCAAGACTGGACAAAAATGAGGACTTCACTAAACATAAGTGAAAATAGGTAAGTCTTTCAAACTCCACTGTAAAGAAAAAGTTCAGAAACATGATTCAGTAACTTTTTGAATTTTCTCAACTTGTGCCTGTTTTTGTTGACTTTACTATGCGCTGCAAGAGTTCTTGCAACTTGACATTGATCACCTAACAATAATAATAATAATAATAATAACTTCAGTGTATTTAAAAAGCAGATGGAGCCGCATCATTGATTGATCTGGCACAGACACCAAATGAACTTTCTGACCCAGCCCTCACTTTTATCTGGGCTTGGGAGCAGCGGGGGTCGTACACTAGCCTGCGACCCCTTTCCCCGGCACAAGGTTGAGTTTGTGTTTCCTCCTGGTTGCGAACTGGGGACCTTTCCTGTGTTAGGCAAAGCCCTAAGCTATGGAAATACATTAACCTTTGCCTCATGTTGCTGTAATTGCATCTACAGAAAGCTGAGACAGAGATAAATAGAATGAAGAGGACATAACTACAGGATGAAACACAATGTTTTCTTCTTCTTAATAAAATCGACGAGGTATAGAATCAATCACGCCGTCTCGATATTTTGAGTTTTTTTACAGTGTGCTTGACACGTCCATATGTGGGATGGCAGACTATTCAGAGAAAGAAAACTCGATTGCCTTTAGTCGTTAGGCAAGAGAGGGGTATTGAGAGAAGCTGCTGGGAGATTGACCTCACTGACCAAGAGCCAAATTGTTAGGGAAAAAAAAACAATGAATCAATGAAAATTCACTGGTAGTTAAAAAAAAAAAAAACAGGCGTGATGGGTTCTCGTTTCTGTCAGCTGCACAGACTCTGTTTAGATTTGGCTCCATGCACGTTTAACTTGCAAACAAAAACCACACATTATGAGCCTTGCTTACTCACTTAACTATCACCTAAGGCTCCACAGCTATTTCTTGCCTGTTACACTGATTTTACAGTGATTACTTACTCACAACTGGAAGCAATTCTAATAACTTCATTTCCACAGCAAGACAAATCTAACACATTTTTGGGCATATGCATAATACATTATGATTAATATATAATATTAAATACTGGTAATATACCGGGATCTCGGCATGCACTCTGAATATGAAAACACAAAGAGGAGGGAAAAAAGGATTGAAATTGAAAGACCAATAAATGCAACCCAAATGCTTTGGATGGAGATCTGATGGTTTGTGTTTCCTTTTGTTATGATTTCTTCTTCTCCACTTTTCTTTATTTTTCCAGTCTTAACCCCATATTTGAGAAATTGCTCTAACTTAAATTCCCCAAATGTAAAATTTCAACTCTTATAACTCCATATTGTTTTTACAAACTCATTCAACCCTGAATAATGATATTAATGCAGCTGTTCGAGTGCTGTTCTCACTGATACCAAGCCTCCTGTGTTAATTTAAAACTGTGTCTGTGCAGTTGACTCACATGCGCTTAAAATACAGCCCCACTGCGATTAGCATGTCTGTGGTGGGAAAGGTTTGTGGAGAGGCATTATCATTATTATTATTATTATTATGACCATGATTATTAAGGCCAAGCTGGAGATGTTGTTTCATCCCCTCACTGAGGGAGAATCGGCGTGCCTTCGGCCGAAAGGAGGTTAACAAAGACAGGAAGATTAAATAATACATTCATCACATTCAGAGAGGCCGAGGGCCAAGTTCATGTCAAATCCATAACAAGCAAAGTATCCTCGGCCCAGCTCATTTCCCCGCACGCACGTCACACTCTGCTGGAAATCTGCGTAGAGGATGTATTGATCTTACTGGTGCTTCCTTTCTCACAAGCTCACAAACAGAGCCGCCGTATCACAGGCAGTGCCGCAAAACAACCTCCCCCGCCTCCCAGCCCCATAAAACAAAATAATAAACTCACCGCTTGCCAAAATAATCCAAGCACCTTTGTGTGTGCAAACGCAGTCTGTGCTAATGCACTGTTATTCGCTTCCTTTCACTTCAATAGATGAAAATAGCCTGTGTGTTTATATATGTGGAGTACATGTGCTAGAGGTCAAATTTGTTAGAATAATAATTTGACGTGACTTTTTACCTCCCTGTCAGCTTTACTTTTGTGTCTTTAAAATATCACTTAAAGTTCACAATCACATGTAAAATGGCAAATGCAAACTCATAATTTATCACTTCTATGGCACTATAGATCTTTTGCTTAAAAAACAATCAAAATATGGTATAAGATATGAAAAGGTATTTATACATAGATTTAAAAATCATACTTTTCTCTACAACAATAAAACACACTGCTGTTTTCTAGTTATACGTGGAATCTGCACAGTTGTGTATTTATGTGGCATAAAAAGTTTATGACTGTAATTTTCCTTGGTGTGTTACTCTCCATGAATGAAAGAAAACACCTAAACTTATTTAATATTATTTGTTTTTATATAAATACTTAAGTGAACTGCAGGTTCTTTTTAAACTTGATATTTTTAGCTCCTACACAGATTCATTTAAACTGAGATATGTTATTGTAAGCCTCAGGGTCCTTCAATTCAGGAAATTGAAAGCTTGTTTGGGCAAAGTTTTCACAACGAATGACATAAAAAGTGAGGTTAAATTAGCAGGAGACCGCATAATCTGGCCACTTTGTTAGGTATGCCTCATCAGCTACTGGTTTAGTGCAAATATCTAATCAGCCAATCATGTGGCAGAAATCCAGTGCATATAAATATGTGGGCATGGTCAAGGCAATGTGCTTAAGTTCAAACTTAGCATCAGAATGGGCAAGAAAGATGATTTAGGTGACTTTGAAATGTGGCATGGTTGTTGATTATAGCTGGCTGCTCTGAGTGTTTCAAAAACTGCTGTTCTACTGGGATTTTACCACAAAACCAACTCCGTGGTTTACAGAGAATGGTCTGAAAAAATATTCAGTGAGCAGCAGTTCTCTGGGTGAAAATGCCTTTTAATGTTAGAGGTCAGAGGGGAAGGGCCAGTTATTTGAGCTGATATGAAGAAAACACTAACTCAAATAACCATTTGTTACAACCAATGCATGCAGAAGAGCATCTCTGAATGCGCAACACATCAAAACCCTGAAATGAATGGGCTACAGCAGCAGAAGACCACACCGCGAAGAACAGGAAACTGAAGCTACAATTTATATTGGCTCACCAAAAATGGACAATGAAAGATTAGAAAAATGTTGTCTGCCACGACATTCGGATGGCAGGGTCAGCATTTGGCATAAAACGACATGAAAGCATGATCCATCCTGCCTTGTATCAAAGGTTCAGGTGGTGCTGGTGGTGTAAAGGATGTTTTCTTGGTACACTCACTAGCAACTGAGCGTCACAAATCTCAGATCATCTCAGTCTAGTTTCTTGAAAATTGATTTTCAAGATTATATGCACTCAAATGGCCTCCACAGTCAGCAGACCTCACAGTGCAGCTGACAAATCTGCAACAACTATGTGATGCTGTCGTGTCAATATGGTCCAAAATCTCTGTGGAACATTTCAGGCAACTTGTTGACTCTAGTAGCTCTGAAGGCAAAAGGCTGTCCAAGTCAGTACAAGCAAAGTGTACCTAATAAAATGGCTAGTGAATATGAATTTATCATCATTCAAGCTATGAAGAGGACTTGTAAATTCTTTGGGCAGATACTTGTCCTGTATGTATAAATATTAGGTGTATTTTTGCACCATCATCACGTGTTTTGTTTCCTTCTAATCAGTCAGGCTGATTATGATTGTCCTCAAACAGGAAAGCAGCTTCTTGTTTACTGCTCTTTGTTTGTCGAGCTTCCAGTGACAAGCACTGATCTAACGATTAACTGCGAGCGATGATTAAGTATCACAGAATCATCAACAGCGATCCACAGGGTGAGAGCACGGCCTCACGTTATCTGCTGTAAATTCCTGGAAGCTGAAATTAGAGAAGATTAACTTAATTAGGTGGAAACTTTTACTGTGCAAGTTAAAACTGTGTTTTGTGTCATTGCGCTGCTTCCTCCTGCGTGTAATCATCCACATACTCAACATTATCATGATCATCATCATCATCATCATCGTGACAGACTGTGATGTGCTCAGTGCTTGTTTTTATCACTTCTTTCTGATTTAATACATTTGATTAGAAAATCTGACTCCTAGTGGATGTATAGAGCCACTGCATGTAGTAGCACCCCTTTTAACATGAATATACAGTATAAACATCTACTCCACTATAAATGTCAGAGGTAAATACTTTTCACTTGTATTTGAAAACAAACAACAACAAAATGAGAGAAATCCAGTTTTTGTGAACATGTTGAATTACTATTAGATCACATTTGCACCATTTAATTCATACTTGAAAGCTGCGTAAACATGAATAATCCACGCTGAAAAAGCTACCACTTATGGTAACCCTTTTGTACAACATTAGACTGATAGTAACTTAATAAATTTAATGCATTTTAAAAATGTAAAATACTGCAAAATTGGTGTCAGTATTCTGTGTAATGGTGCATACCTTTGATACCTAATCATGCTTTAACCCTGCTGCAATACAATATTGTGCTATCACCAAATGTACCCGTAGCTAGAGGAGCTGTCCGTGTCCAATTTAGCAAGTTTTAAATGAAGGAAACTTCATGTTTGACGGTGTGGCATGTTCCTGAGCTTTGGTTGTGTTCCTGTTTTAGTTGTGTGTATGTACAAAGTGTCAGGGGGACCTCTTTGAAAAAAGCCAGAAATGTAAAAACACCTTTGATTACAATCGCAGAGAGCTCCTGAAACACGACTCTGGGAGCAGCGGAGAGGGAAAGAGGGAGATTTAAAGGGTGAGTAAAAGTGAATGCTGACTGGGTGACTTTTTGCTCTCTCTCCTTGAACAGCGCCTCAAGACACCTGACTGCAGCAGTGGCTGGTGCCTTTTAAATTAAAAAAAAAAAAAAATTTTCAGGGAAAACACTTCACAGTTCAGGTGTCGGGTGATATTTACGTCCCCCGCGTGCTCGAACATGTTGATATCAACTATAAGAATGCCAGAAATACATGAGAAGGCACTGAGGAATTTAGAAATGGCCCTTTTTTCCCAGCTTTTCTGAAAAACAGAAAGAGTATTCTCTGCAGATGCAAGTGCTTTTGTTTGCCAGCGATATCATTTTGACATTTTAACAGCAGCCAGCCTCGGCTTTGATTCAATATTTCCCATTTCTCCTCTCTGAGCTCGTCCAAATGAACAAGGGTGGCCGCACCAAAGCACCCCCGTGTCTGGAGAAGGTCATGACAGCTGTGTGTGGCCCTCTGTCCTTGCCCGGTGTACCAACTGGTTAATTAGCCTGCCACATGGGGCACATGGCGGACAGGCAGGGGAATATGGGAAGAGAAAGGCGGATATTTAGCCATTGAGGACAGTTCATTTTGATTCTGAACTGTGATTGGTCTGGTTCAAACCCAGAATGTAATGTGATACAATGCAGACCAGTTGTCACTGGTGAAATCTGCAATTCTGGTTACAGGGTTTAAATGGCGTACACGTGGAGAGAGAATGATGCATATATGTGCTGAAATGTGGAAAAGAGAAGCCACATATGGTGGCATAATCCACAAAAGTACAGCCTGTCCTATAAAGTTTGAAGAGGGAAAAGTATCTTTGGCAACACTGCAGACTATCTTCTTTTGTCAATTAACGGCTTCATGTAGTTTTTTACAATTATAACAAAGTGCAGCAATGAAATCTGGGGTTTTTTGTTGTTGTTTTCTTAACCACTTCCTTATTTATTTCAAAGTTGCCCATTTTCTTGCATTTAAGAGAGGCTGTGTATGACTTTGTTCACTCACTCATCCACTATATTATTGCATGAGAGTATACAAACCAGTGAACATGTGCAGCTGCTGCATAATTATGTGCTGGATATTCCTAATGAGCTCTGTCTGTAAAACAATGGCAGAACATCTGCACCACATTTTAGGATGTGGGCACCTCATCATTACTATTTTGGAATATTTTGGATTAATTACATGTTGTAATTGACAAAGACAGTCACCAAATAAATTTAAAAAAATAAAATAAAAATCTATCCTCATGCCACTATATCTGGTTTCATTTGTTAGATTTTACCTACTGAGGTCCCTAAAATATATATTTAGATTTTGCTTCACTGAGCTTTTTATTTTTTAAATTTTATATTTAAATGAGCTCTTTAGTTTGTGTAATTTTGTTTTATTTTTCTGAGCTATTATATATACATTAATTGCAAGATGTTTTCAACAATTCGAACTTCTGAGATTAATAACATTAATTTTCAGTGCTGCTGCTGCTATTTAAGAGGGAACTGCTTGGATTAAAACTTCCCTGCCCAATGTTTTATTTTTTATTTATCTTCACTGGCTTTTCAGATAATGTGCAAGTAAATGTTATTTTTAACACATATCTTCACGCACATAATTTTATTTTGACAATACTTTGTCCATAACTATATCCATCTAAAAAAAAGACATGATTTAAGATTCTAAAGCATATTAATTGTGAATTATTGTCACTCCTTCAAAGCAAATATGCTGAAATAACTCTTAACGCAGCAGCAAGAGCCTTATTGTTGTTATAGCTGTAATGTGCAAATATTTCAGGAGGAGGGGAAGATAAGTCACTGTGTACTAGGGAGTATTATGCTGACCAGGTAATCTCATCAGGGTTTTCTGTTTTTGGTTTTTCCTGTGAGGATTTTGAAGTGGATACTTCAATCACAGCCTTTAGCTTCTGCTCTTTGCTTGGCCAGTTTTGCACACCACCTGTCACTAATTGATTAATCTTTCCACCCTACATGCACCACCTGTTGTGCAACTCCCTGTTGCCAGTTTGACTTGTTGTTCAGTTATCTATCACGTTTGTGTTCCCCCTGATTTCTTTTTTTCATGCTTTTTTTTGGTTAGTTTGTTTGCTCGTGTCTTAGAGTTTTGTCCTGCCGTTTGTATCTGTGGTTTCCAACGTTAACTTTTTGGACTTTTACCTTTTTTTTCTGGTGTCCTGTGTTCAGGTCCTTTCTTCTTCCTGCAAGAATCAAACAAATCCTCTTAATCCCCATCTTGTCAGCTTGAGTTGTTTGTAGTCTCCTGCTATAAACTTGACCAAGTAGTTCCTCAGAGTTTGTTTTAGATCCTTGGTGATCTATAAACATTTGTTTTGAGCCCCAGGACTTGTACTTTTTAAGATCTTATTACTATTTCTAATAATAACCACAGGCGTCTCCATAAGGTATCAGTACTGTTACGCATATGAAAAGAGTTGTATAAAGCCTTTTGTCACTCCAGAGAGAGCTGAGCAATGATGCTAAACTTAATTAACATACAAGTTTGAAAACTATCCACTATCCAATGCTGCTAAATTCATGGAGTGCTCTTTTAAGGATTATAATCTTAATGATGTTGTAAAATAAGCAAAGCCGCAGTAATTATAGCACAATGCCTCATACGTGTAGTTATTCTAAATCTGAGAAAGCCACAGCCTTGAGAGGCTTGTTGCCTAAATGAAAAAGGAGCAGTGAGTTATTTGCTGTCCTAATGAGCTCTAATAAAAAAAGCAGGATAGCCTGGATAGAAGCCACCATCACCACTTCCACTTCTCCTGTGTTAGCACACACACACACACATCCATCCTCTGTACTTCACTGCATCTGCTGCAGCAGGATCCCATCGGCTATCCAGTTACGGCTCGCCTGGCCGGGGGCTCGCATTAGTGGCGTAGGAGAGCTGTGAACAGGGAGTATCAGATGCTGTAATATGGAAATTCCTCTGTAATGCAGAGGCTGCGGGATTGTGCGATTACTTAATTCATTTAGCTGAGTAAATGTTACCGGTCTGCCAGGGCGCACAGGGGATGTGGATTTAGCTTGCTTGTGTGTGTGTGTGTGTGTGTGTGTGTGTGTGTGTGAGCTGTCTCAGGGAAAGATGGCAGGAGTGTGTTTAGCTTTTGTGCGAGCAAGTTTTGGCACGCATGTGCGGTTGCGGGTACGTGTGTGTTACGGGTAGATGGGAGTACAAATGGGGCCTCAGAAACAACAGGTTGGGTTTAAGGCTCCAGTTTCATGCATCCAGGGAACAAACCATTAAGAAAGAGCACTGAGCCCACACTCCTTCTCCAGTACCCACATGACCTATCCCAGATGCTGATTTGTGGCTCCTGACACTTTAATTCATCGGAAAACACAAGTCAGGACCCAGGAGTTAAGTAAGTCCATTAACACTATGCAGAAGTAATGTTTTCCAGTGCCGTGCCAGCCCTGCCACCCAGTATGATCAAGCATGGAGACTCAGTTATTTCACAGTGGGTGAATATTTCCTGGAGGTTTTACACCAAGGCTGCCGACAACATAATTTAAAGCAATGGTATTAGTATTTTATGAACAGTAAATTATCGTGTTATCATGGATGTTATACTACTCTTCTGGTCATTTTTTTTCCATTTTTTCTTTTGTGCCATCACAAACTCTTGGTTCTTTGTTAGATAGTTGTACATAAAAGTAAAATAAAGAGGACAATGTCTGTTTGACTTTTTGACTTTTTGTTTTACTTATATATTGATGTAATATAAATATAGCTGTACAAATCTGGAAGGGTTTTTACTGAGTATATTAGCTGCATGTGTTTATTATTTAATATATAAACCTCTTGGATGGATTTGCAAGATCTGTAGCTTTAAAGAGAATATAAGTCAGCTTGCAGCCAAATTACAGTCATACCTCATTTAAAATATTATTTTCCTAAAATGAAAAATCTCTGGATGCTGAAATGTTGCACGATTAATGAACTGGTGCTGACGGTGCACAACATTTCAACACTTTTATTTTTCCTCTGAATAGCCTTGATTGATTCAAGAAGATGTGATGCGACCGCTCCACTCAATCTCTTTCCAGATTTTCAACGCAATGTGGAGTCAATGAAGCATTTTTATCAGCTGTTGTATTGACTGGATTCAACAATTCCCCATAGCTGCCCCAGAAAAAATGATTTCATTGTCCTCTAATCCATTATTTAACACAGCGATGTCAGCTGAGCTGTAAATGACTCAAAACACAGCTGCTGGGGAATGGAAAACTGGGAGCCAAACTCAACTCGAGCAAAATGGAAAAAGGTGGAGCCGAAAAGCTGTTAAAACTATCTGACAGATTCGATACGCTCTGCAATGTGGAACAGTATTATTAATTTGGGAACTGGGCCTGTTAAATCTATCATTCCATTATTCTAAGAGGAATCCAAAGGACATTTGCAGCCTCCAGTGCAGCAGCCAGCGAGCCCTATCTGTTGTTTTAACAGTTAAAAGTGAGTTTATCTTCCATTTTAAGGTGAGGAAGTGTTTGCAGTGCCACCCAATGGACATTTGGTACATTTTCAGGACTGGAATTAACAATCACGGGCTTTTAAAAGCCACATCGTCATCATCATTGCAGTACCTTCATGTCAGTTTGATATAACCTTTTTACACCTCAGTCTTTGGCAAGGTATTTGCTTTCTTTTATCTAATTTTCTTCAGGAACAGCCAAATTCCCTTACTTTTTATTCTTTCTTCTAAATAAAACTCTTGAAAGAATGAATACTGGACCCAGAGGATTATGGAGACTTTGTTATTTCATCCATAAAGCATAAAAATGACTTTAGGGCACTTCAAACTGGAAAGAGATGGTTATTAAAGGATTTAATTTAAAGTAGTTGTACACCTCAAATAGTCTTAGGATTAAATCTGTTGCTTGTCACAATATCATCCTTGATTTGTGTAGCCAAACCCTTTTTGGTTCTGATGTAGCCTGACTAATATTCTGAATTGACTAACCATTATATTGCAATATCTCTGCAGTGTATGTCAGTGTGAAGTGTATTTATTTATTATTATATATTTATCTATTTATTTGTATGGTGCTGGTTTTCATGTGAGAGATGTGATTTCTTTTAAAGTGCAGTGTTTAAAAAGTGTTGTTCATACATCATCATAATGTCAACATTGCAACGGACTAGTGATGTTGTCTGAGCATTCGGTTAGCATTAGCCTAGAAGTTAGCAAATAAAGTAGTTGCTATTAAAAACTATCACTAGCAAACCAACACGAGGAGCCTAAATCTTGCTTACAGCAAACTTAATTTGATAATATTTTTATTATATTGTAAAAATGAATAAAGAAAATACTTTTGTTCATTTGTTCTAGAAAAGCTTTTTACATAAACAACTGTATTTTTTTCTTTTTACCCCTACATTGCAAAGCTATGACATCACGAAGACATCAGTTGCGATGTTGATCCTGGGCCAACATTATGATAATGCAGAAGCAACAACAACACGGGAATATCAGATACACCCACCAGACCACAGTCTGAGATTTACCTGTAAATCTACACATAACCAAACCACTATCGAGTGCTTTGAATTCAATTTCAATTCAGTTTTATTTATATAGCGCCAAATCACAACAACAGTCGCCTCAAGGCGCTTTACAGTGATTAATATAACCATAACACGGTTTATTCACACATTTGTTGCTAATAAAAATCATTATGGAAGCTAATTCAGTCATTGCCATGTTTTTCACCTTGCTATACACATTAACAACTTCATTATATTAAATTTATAAACTGGAAACTAGAGGGAACTATCTAAAAAAAAAAAAAAGTATTTTTTTAGTCAGTATTTTGCTGGGATTTAGTTCGTTTTGTTACGTTGGAGAACTTTTTTGGATATGAAAATGGATTATGACATCCCTGAAAGTTTTACATTTCATGTCTCAACCACCAGGCCTGCATGCTGCCCATTTGCCAAAATCAATTAATAAAATATGAAAAATGAACAGAAAGTTTGATTCCATGCAGATAAAAGCATCAATAAATCTCTATAACCGTTTGTCTGTGAAACTCTTTAAAAGCTGATGTGGAGGACAGCGCAGCCTCTGCCAGCCTAAGCTCTGGTGGCCACTCTAAAGCAAAGTCTTCCAGGGAGCGTTGGCCTGCTGGTGTTCCCCTTCAATCTAGACTTTAATAAAGCTCCTTGCTTTGTGTATTGTGGTTCAGACTGTAAAGTGGTGGGGTCTCGCGGCAGTGCCAGCGTGAGTCGCAGGGGGCACAGAAGTCTTGGAGGTCCTGGTTTTACAATGCAGCAGTTCACAATGTATACACCAGCCCCCACTGTGGTGCAACTGGAGTTTGTCACTTGCAGATTTATATTCGTCTCCATTAAAGCTCTTTTACAGGCCCACCGAGAATCCTAGAGAGGCAGAGAGTGAGAGAGAGTGGGGAGAACATAAGGAGAGGCATGAAATGTAAGAGTAAAACGAGGGAGACATCAGGAACAAAGGCACCAAGAACCAATAGTTTAATGACTGTGCGAGCTGGAGAAAGTGTCCATTTAACATGATCCTTATAGATCCATTTAGTGGCAGCCCTGTTACTGTGGAACCAAATCATTTATGCCTAAAGATTTCACATGTTCTCCTGTAAAAGTGAAGAACACCGTACCAACCAAATCTGTGATTTCAGGAAGGCATAAAAGTAATAAAAGTGACTATAAATCTGACAGCAAGAGAAAGATGTCTGGTTGTTACCACTTTTACATTTTAATACAAAACCAGACAAAGAAACTGTGCACAGCTTTCTTTTCTTTTCTTTTTATATTCCAGTCACTGACTGTTATTTATCATTACAGGAATTTTTAATGCAAATATTCGTGTATTTATAAGCAACATACACTAAACTAGATTATCAAAGAGGAAACTTTCTTTTAGCCAAAAGTTCAGGCCTCAGACTGCTCTATGTGGGATATCATAGCAAGTGGATATCCCTAATATAGTCAACTGAGGCACACTGCTCTGTCTGTGAACACAGAAGCCCCACCCACCTGCTGTTTAATCCTTCTGTTTGAGATGGGCATCCAATTAGAAGAGGGCTAGCTTAAAGGATAGGGGTAGAGTCCAAAATCTAATCTATGGAGATGGAAAGGAGCAAAGTAGACACATACACACATAAAAACACACACTTTTTCTTACAGCAGCTTTTACATTTTATCTACTTAGTGGAATTGGTTTTTAATCTACTGCCTTACTTAAATCTTTATTTCTTGCAAACTACAATATTTCATCTGTTGTCTTTTTACTGCATTTGAGCTTTTGCGGCAATTTTTTGAAACATGTAAAAACAAACATAAGGGTAAACAAGGCAAATTTCTTGTCATTTCTTTAAGTAGTCTTCAGAAATAGCTCTCCAGGTTTCTATAAGGACATTCAAAGCTGTGTCGGGTCTTTGCTGGATTTTCAGAAACTTCACCTGCAGTCATGTGTTTTAGGCTTTCTTCTTTTGTTCTCCACTTGTCTGTTTCCTCAGATTTTTTAGGGACACACTGCACGCCATGCCACGATATGAAAGTTTTTTTTAGCTAAAAGCTTTTGGGGAATCACCCTGTTGGTGAAAAAATACTACTTTATTCCTGTTAAACTGTTTTAACTTAAGCATTTTACATAGATTCAACAACAAAAAGGGAGGAAAATATTTTTTTGTTACAGTCTGCTAGTAACAGTGTGCCTAAAGAAACCATTTAAAATTGGTTCTTTGCAAAGTCTACACATAACATCTGTTATGTGTAGACACAACTCTGGTTTATCCCTTGAGTTTATGTTTGTATAATTCATATATCTGGGGCTTAACAAACAGATAAACATTAGTCTGAAATGTTCAGGTGCAACGACTGGACTGAACATTAATGAGAAACCAGCCAATGTCCAAAGAAAGCCTTTCAGGAAGAACTATTGCTCACAACTACCTTTACAAAGCAAAATACTGTACAAACAATGTATAATGCTTCATACAAATACTGTACAAAATATTGAACTGTATTTTTTTTCAGTAATTATTATTGATAACATAATAAGAGTATATAATTTTGCTCCATATATAATTTTAACATTAAACATCTGTAGGAGTTCCATATTTTGCCAGTACTTATGGATGGTCAATACTTGTATGCAATGAGAAGTTTTTTTGCCAGTAGGCCCTCCTCAAGCTGACTTTCTGGGCTTGCTGAATGTTAGGCTCCTGATACGCAAATGAAGTTTAATTTATGTTGTCTTCTGTGGTAGGTAAAAGCCATAAGTATCCACATCCTCATAAAATTACCCTGGGAGCTTTCACAGTCCCGTTTTCCATCCTGTCCAGTTATTTCTCAGTGGTCCTATATGTCTCCGTCATTACAGACCGAAGAGGAGAAAAAGCTTCTTTCTTACAGAACAGAACACAAGTGAAAGCTCAGATTTACTTATTTAAAAGATTTGCTCCTTTCAAATGTTTAATGAAGTAATTATACTGTGATCACAAACATTGATCCTAAATTTGTGCTGAACTTCTAACTTAAAATGACTGGGACAGAAGAATGAGCTTTTTATCAGGACAGGTTAAAAAGACAGCTTTTTTCAGCATAATTATATTTAATATTTTTCTTTTTATGGATTAGTAGTAAAGTCTTGGTCATACAGTCTCAGGGTGCTGGACTTTGGGTGAAACCTCCATGCATGATCAGGAGTGTCCTCGTCTTGATGTCAGTGGCTTCAATCTCCTCCTTTGCCCAGCTTATTATCCCACCAGGGTACCTGGTCACAGGCGGGGCGTAGGTGTTGATAGCCTGGATCTTGTCCTTACCGTTCAGCTGACTCCTCAGGACTTGCCTGACCCTCTGCAGGTACTTGCTGCCTCTTCATGGTTCACATTTGCCTGTGAGATCCCCAGGTACTTGTAGCTGTCCTCAATGTCTGCAATGTTGCCTTCTGGTAGTTCGATTCCCTCAGTTCTGACTACCTTCCCTCTCTTCTTTACCATCCGACTACACTTCTCCAGTCCGAACGACATTCCGATGTCATTGCTGTATATCCTGTTGATGTGGATCAGTGAATCGATGTCTCGTTCACTCTTGGCATACAGCTTGATGTCATCCATGTACAGGAGGTGGCTGATAACTGCTCCACTCCATAGTCGGTATCCGTAGTCAGTCTTGTTAATGATCTCACTGAGGGGGTTCAGGCCTATGCAAAACAGCAGTGGGGACAGAGCATCTCCTTGGTAGATCCCGCACTTGATGGTGACTTGGGGTATGGGCTTGAAGTTGGCCTCCAGTGTTCTCCGCCACATCCCCACTGAGTTCCTGATGAAGGCTCTTAGGGTCCTGTTGATCTTGTATAGGTCTAGGCATTCCAGGATCCAGGTGTGGGGCATTGAGTCATAGGCCTTCTTGTAGTCAATCCAGGCAG